>PISX010024353.1:16736-28153 GCA_004024625.1 Mellivora capensis
TTGGTTAAGCAGCTGCCTTTGGCTCAGGTCATGATCCCAGCGTCCTGGGATCGAGTCCCACATCGGGCTCCTTGCTTGGCAGGGAGCCTGCTTCTCCCTCTGCCTCTGCCTGCCACTCTGTCTGCCTGTGCTCGCTTGTTCTCTCTCCCTCTGTCTCTGACAAATAAATAAATAAAATCTTAAAAAAAAAAAAAAAAAGTCCAAAGCCCAAAAAACCCAAGTGGTTTTCCTGGGTGAGCTTCTTAAGCTAAATACACAGAGAGCACCTCTCAACACACCCTGCTTTTAAAAACCTCGTTAATCATCGATGGCCAGTTGTCATCAATAAAGCACATCCCGATGCAGAATCTAATTTATGGTCGCCTATTTTTTCCCCCTGTGTAACCTAGGAGAAGAAAATAAACAAGGAAACAAACACTCCAGAACTCACAGCAACACAAGACCAGATCCCTCTCTGGGTCTTTGCAGAGATAATCTTGGTGCTGTTACACCTGGTACAGGGAGTAGGGATTCCACAGGTGTTTCCAGAGTCCTACCTTCCAAATGCTCTCCAATCCCCCAACCGCACCCCCCAACCCTGAATGCAAAATCATCTTTCTGACTTTCAGCGGGAGAGTAATAATTCCGATCCCACTGGCCTGAAAATTGGAGACATACTGAGGTGTATTTGGTTGATATCCCCCAAAAGCAAGCTTTCCCCTGGAGCCCTCGGGGATGACTTTTTCAACACTCCAAAGGCAGTCTGCACCACAAAACAGGACAAGGAGGTATTTTTGGATGCTAATCACCAGCTCCAAAGAGCCAAAGCTGGTTTTCTCTCCTGAGTCCTACACAAAGGGTGAAAAAGCTGTCCAGATTTGCCTATTGTGTTTACCAATAATCAAGACAGTTGTGACACAGATGTGACCTCCTGAAACAAAGGGGTAAATCGCATTACAGGGAAGCTAAAGCCCAAGACAGTGGGGATTAAACCACCCAAAGTGAACTCGGGAGCCGGGGCCAGGAGCAGCAGTGACACGCAGAGGAAAACTTGCCAGGGTACAAGCCACGTGCATCCCCAGAGAGAGAGGCCTCACGTTACAGAGATGGGATGACAAAGGTACCAGGGTCCGGGGCATCCTCGGGAAGGTGGGGGGTGAGGGGAGGGGCACCCAAACCTGACCCAAGAATCAGGTGAGACATGGCAGGGATGAGCACCCCTACCTTCTTCCCTGCCTGTTCCCCAAACTTCCCTAATTCTTCCCCTGTTTCTCCAAATTCCCCTATAGTAATTAAGGAGGCAGACAGAAAGTAAAAGATGGGCAAAAAAAAACACAAAAAAAAACAAAAAAAACCGTAGCCACAGGAGAGTCATGTTGATGCAGCAAACAGGGAAGGGACAAACATCCCTTCCCAAAGCCCGCGAGCCTCTTCCCAGCTCAGACCTTTGGGAAGGGGGCGTTCTTTGTGAAAGGGGGAGAACCCCAACCCACAAAGGAGATAGGAGAACTCAACCTGGAGACAACCCCCTGTGCTGCCCGCCACCCCCGCCCCCATCCCTGGCGTCCCCTCCTGCGGAAGGTTATTTTCAATTGCAGGGGGCAACCTCAAAGCAGGAAGCCCTCTCCCCCAAGCTCTGGCCCCCCACGTTTCCCCTAAAGCCCCGGAGCCGGGCACATGCAAACCCTCGCCCTGCTTCCCGGGGACTGAGTTTCCACCCCCCCCTCCGGCATCAGCGGCCCCCGCGAGGGACCGGGCGCGGACCCGCACCCCCTACCCCCACCCCCCGGCTGGCTGCGGAGCGGGGCAACGCGGCTCCGGGCGGCCGCGGGTGCCCGGGGGCTGCGGGCCCGCCCCGCCCGGTGCTTCCCCTCGCCGGCCGGCCTCCCAGCCGGCGGCCGCCCCCTCCCGACGGCCCCACGCGGCCCGGGCGGCCGCCGAGCACGTACCCAGAAGGGGTCGGAGCCATCGGCGCTGCAGAAGCCGCGGAGCTCCATGCGGCGGGCCGGCGGGCGGGCGGACGGGCCCGGCGGCAGGCGGCTGCTGGCGGCGGCGACGGCGGCGGCGGCGGCGGGAGGGCGGGAGGCGGCGGCGGAGGGAGCCGGGGCCGCAACGCCGCCTGGTTGGCCGGCGCGTCACGGGGATGCGGCGCCCCGCCCCGCCCCGCCCCGGCGCCCGGCTCTCCTGCTGCCGCGGGGCGCGGGGAGGTTGCGTTGCGCCCGTCGGCGCCCTGCGGGTCGCCCCCGGCCCTACAGCTCGGCGGGGGCCCGGGCGGCGGCGCGTGTCCTCCGGGAGCGGCGGGAACGTCTGCGGCCGGCCCCTGCCACCCGTTTTCCAGACCCGCAGTGGCGGCGACGACAACGGCAACCGTAAGAGTAACACCAGGAGAAACCGGGTTCCGAGCCCTGGGCCAGCCCCGAGAGTGCCAAACGGCTCAGCTGCGTCCTGGTTGCATCGTCACTAGCGACACGGAGGTTGAGTGACTTCTCCAGGGTCACCGAGCCGACCCAGCCCGCTGACGCCAGAGCTGACACAGAGACAGTAGGACGAGGATACACTTCGCAGTGAACCCTTCCCAGATGGAGAAACTGAGGCCCAGAGAGGTGCAGTGGCTTGCCCAAGGTCGCACAGCTGCCTATAGCAGGAGTGGGATTTGAACCCATGACCCGGCTGACGTCAGAGCACTCAAGGCCCAAAGACTCCAATTTCCATCCCAAACAGTTGCCGCCCCCCACATGCACACAAAGCACCTGAGGCTCAGAGAGGTGAAGTAACTTGCCCAGGGTCACACAGCTGCCATAGCAGAAATGAGATTTGAACCCACGACCCTTCAGACTCCCACCACTCATGGCCGGAAGACTCCAACTGCTATCCCAAACAGTTGTCTCCCCAACATGTCTACAAAGCTCCTCGGCATTTCTCCACCATCTTTGAGCAGCACTCAAGGAACCGCTGGGTTATTGATCATCAACTTACAGGTAAAGAAAAGGAGGCCTGGAGACATACAGACCTTTCTCAACTTATGCGCTGGGTTACATGGAATAAACCCATGGAAGCTGAAATTACCCTAAGTTGAAAAATGCCTTTGATGTACCTGAACTACCAAACATCATGGCTTGGCTTCGCCTACCTTAAATGTACTCAGAACACACACATTAGCCTACAGTTGGCAAAATCATCCGACACAAAGCCCACTATATATGAAGTGTTGGAAATGTCCCCTAATGTATTGAATACCATGCTGAACTTGAAAGAATGTCCATGTTATCGGTTACAGGTACTCTTGATGGCATGACGCATTGGGGGCTGCAGCTTGCTGCATGGTGAGAAAGTATCATAGGACATCTCACTGGCCCAGGACAACGTCCAAATTCAAAATTCGAAGTCTGGTTTCTGCAGAATGTGTATAGCTTTCACACCATCATGAAATTGAAAAATCAAAAGTCAAACCATCATGTAAGTCTGGGACCCTCTGTAGGCATAATTAACAGGCATTTGCAGTCATGGGGCTTCCTAAGGCCGGTTCTTAGCAATGAACATGAATTAAATACAACAACCCCATGAGGGTTTTTTTTTTAAGATTTTTTAAAATTTATTTATTTGACAAAGATCACAAGTAGGCAGAGAGGCAGGCTCCCTGCTGAGCAGAGAGCCTGATGCGGGGCTCGATCCCAGGACCCTGAGATCATGACCTGAGCCGAAGGCAAAGGCTTAACCCACTGAGCCACCCAGGCGCCCTCCCATGAGGTGGTTGTTGTTATTATTATTATTATTATTGTTATATCATCATCATCGTCCCCATTTTGTGGTTGAGAAGACTGAGCCCCAAAGAGGCAGAGTAATTTGTCAGGGGTTATGTAGACAGTAGGTGGCTAAATCACACTTTGAACGCTGGCAGATTGGTCGGGAAGGGAGGAATCTATCTTATTGGCCATTTTGCCCCATCGCCTCAGAACTGGTTAATGGCCAGGCGATTAGTGACACAGGAGCTGGGGCTGGGGCTGAGGCCTGGGAGTCTAAGCTTTCACTGTGGGTACCCGCAACACCTTTCTTCCCTCCTCTCCTCCTTAATCCCCTGCCTGGTGTATAGTTTCCATAACACACACACACATACACACATCAGCTGCATCAAATAAAACAAAAAGAATTATTGAATATGAGACACCCCCCCCCCACAGGACCTAGGGAGGAAGATAAGATTAGTTTCTATGATTTTTTTTAAAGATTTATTTATTTATTTATTTTAGAGTGGGTGAGAGAGACAGCATGAGCCGGAGGGGCAGATGGAGAGGGAGAGAGAGGATCTCGAGCAGACTCCCAGCTGAGCCCAAGGTGGGACTCGATTTCACCACCGTAAGATCATAACCCAAACTGAAACCGAGAGTCAGATGCTTAACCGACTATACCACCCAGGTGCCCCTCTCTGATTTTTTTTTTTTAAGTGGCACATGTTCCTCTGAGTGTGAGTTGTTGGGTTTTTTTTTAAGATTTATTTATTTATTTATTTATTTGACAGAGATCACAAGTAGGCAGAGAAGCAGGCAGAGAGAGAGGGGAAAGCAAGCTCCCTGCTGAGCAGAGAGCCCGATGTGGGGCTCGATCCCAGGACCCTGGGATCATGACCCAAGCCGAAGGCAGAGACTTTAACTCACTGAGCCACCCAGGCGCCCTGAATGTGAGTTTTTAGGGGATCACTTACTTGCAAGTGATAATACTCCTTGGGTACTTTGAGATTTATACATTCAACAAATATTTATTGAACATCTATTATAGGCCAACTCTTGCTAGGAACAAGAGACAGTTGCGTTCCTATGGAGCTGAAAGTGTTAGGATTGTTTTTGAGGTTGGTGGTGGCTTTTTTTAAGTAATCTTTATACCAACATGGGGCTTGGACTCACGACCCCAAGATCAAGAGTCAGACACTCCCCTGATGGAGCCAGCCAGGTGCCCCAAAGTGTTGAGGTTTTTACAAGTTTTTTTTATGGTAGGGGAACAGGTTAATTAAATTATCACATAAAGGGGCACCTGGGTGGCTCAGTGGGTTAAGCCTTTGCCTTCAGCTCAGGTCATGATCTTGGGGTCCTGAGATCAAGCCCCGCATCGAGCTGTCTGCACAGTGGGGAGCCTGCTTCCCCCTCTCTCTCTGCCTGCCTTTCTGCCTACTTGTGATCTCTCTCTTTGTGTTAAATAATACATAAAATCTTTTTAAAGAAATAAAAATAAATTATCACATAAAGAAAGGCTATTACAGCTGTGTCAGAAGTTAGGAAGAAAAGTGGAAAAGAGCCAACGAGGGTCGTGGCTTGCCGGCAGCGGAGGTTAAGGAAGGCTCCTGGGAAGACGGAGTTTTGAGTTGGGATAAAACTGATGAGTCTGCTCTCAGGCTTGCAGGAAACAGAAACAGGACAGAGCAGGTCCTCAGAAAAACTGGAAGACGATCTGGGTGGCAGAAATCCAAGGGAGAAGCAGAAAGGACCCATCGGGGCAAGAGGCATCAGAAGGGGCCAGAACTTGCAAGATCTTGTTGGCCGAGGGAGGGGTTTCAGTTTGGCCTTAAAAGCCATGGGGAGGGGCGCCTGGGTGGCTCAGTGGGTTAAAGCTTCTGCCTTCGGTTCAGGTCATGATCTCAGGGTCCTGGGATTGAGCTCCGCATCGGGCTCTCTGCCTCGCGGGGAGCCTGCTTCCCCATCTCACTCTGCCTGCCTCTCTGCCTACTTGTGATCCCTGTCTGTCAAATAAATAAATAAAATCTTTAAAACAAAAAAAGCCATGTGAAGCCACCTGTAGGCTTTCAGCAGGGCAAGACAGGAATACATGTATTTCCGTTGTCATCCACACATTTTGTTCATTCATTCTTTCCACAAATATTGATGCAGCAAACATATGAAAACGTTCTTGGCATCATTAATCACCAGGGAAATGCAAACAAAACCCCCAGCTATGACAACCTACTGGAGGGACTAAATTGAAAATACCAAGTTTCCACCACGATGGAGAAGTAGGAAAACTCTCCTACTTTGTTAGTGGGAGCATAAATGGATTCAACCACTTTGGAAAACTGCTAGGTACTTTGTGCCCAAGCTGAACACAGGGCTACAAGGTCATACAACAACTTCTCTCCTTCCTGGGGGAGACAGGAGTGCTGATGGGCATCGAAGAACATCTATGAGGTATGCCCGTTAAGTTTTATTCGTATAGCTAAAAACTAGAATAGGCATGGCCTGTTGGTAGTCAAAAAGATGAGTGAATTGTGGCATATGCACACAGTAGATAACCACACAGCCAAACATTTTTTAAAATAGAATCAGGGGCACCTGGGTGGCTCAGTCGGTTAAGCATCTGCCTCCGGCTCAGGTTATGATCTCGGGGTCCCGAGATCGAGCGCCGAGTCGGGCTCCCTGCTCAGCGGGGAGTCTGCTTCTCCCTCTTCCTCTGCTGCTCCCCATGCTTGTGCTTTCTCTCGAAAAAAAGGTGGCGGGGGGAGAATCAGGGGTGCCTGGGTGGCTCAGATGGTTAAGCATCAGACTTGTGATTTTGGTTTAAGTTATGATCTCAGGGTCGTGAGATCAAGCCCCACGTCAGATCCCATGCTCAGCTGGGAGTCTGCTGGAGTTTCTCTTTCCAAAAAAAAAAAAAAAAAAAAATCAAAGTTATTGAGCTGGGGGGGTGCCTGAGTGGCTCAGTTGGGTAAGTGTTTGCCTTCGGCTCGGGTCATGATGCCGGGGTCCTGGGTGGAGCCCCAAGTCAGGCTCCCTGCTCTGCTGGGAGTCTGCCTCTCCCCTGCTTGTGCTCTTTCTCTTTCTCAAATAAATAAAATCTTAAAATAAAGAAATAAAATAAAATTCATTGAGCTGGACATTCAAGGTGCTTGCACTTCTATAAGAGCTACACCTTACATAAACATTGAAACCAGAAAATAAATACATCGTGTACCATTTTCCAGAAACAGACACTGAGGGTTAAGGCACAAGAAGGAACATGCAGGGTCCCATTGGTGGGATGTGGCCCAGCGACGCCCAGCCCTGCCCTTCGACTGCCAGTGCTCCCCCCACCCAGAACCAAAGTTCCTCCCTTCTTCCCTCCGTCCTCTTCCTCCCCATCTTCGGGTCCATACAGTGAGAAACACCTGAGACAGGGCTCTGGGCCACGGACCAAACCCACCTGACTGGCAATCAACAAAACAACTGGATGAAAATCCAGGATGTAGGTTTCCAGCCCGGGGCAGCCTTGGTAGCCCGTGATGGAGTGAATCCAGCAGACCCAGCAGACAGGAAGGTCGGGGAGATCCTTTTGATTTCTCCCTGAATCCTAGCATCCTGTTCTCGTTTACTTATCACTATTGGCAGTCATCTAATTATTTATGTGCTCTGTAGAGGCCTCCCCAGCCACTGTGCGGAAAGGTACTAGTTCCTGCCATCCCTGGTGTCAACTGCCACACCGGCCTCCTTCCGGGTATCCTATGCCTGTCCCTCCCCACTGCAATCAGCGCTCTCTACACAGCAGCCAGAGAGAGGGGGGTCCTGAAAGCAAGCCAGAGGGGGCCTAGCAAGAATGCTACCCCCCACCTAAAGCCTGCCACAGCCTCCCACCGTGCTCAGCACAAAACCCGACCAGCTATGATGCAAGGATTCTTCTGGGTAGGCACCCACGAGATCCAAAAGCAGGGACTCCCAACAGATATTTGCAAACCCGTGTTCCTAGCAGCATTATTCACAAGAGCCAGGAGATGGAGGCAACCCGAGCATCCGCAAACAGATGATAAACAAAATGTGCTAGAATACACACAACGGACAATTATTCAGCCTTATAAAGGAAAGAAATTTCAGGGCGTGCTACAAACTCCAAGCCTTGAAGACACTCTGCGAAGTGAGAGAAGGCCGGCCAAGATGGGCAGATATGGAGAGTTCCCTCCTGTGAGGTTCCCGGGGTAGTCAAGTTCATGGGGACAGAGAGGCGAGTGGTGGTGGTTGGCAGGGGCTGTAGGGAGGGGAGAGGTGCCCAGTTGGTATTTAATAATGTGGAGTTTCAGTTCTCTGCCCCTGCTTGTGTGCTCTCTCTCTGTCAAATAAATAAATAAAATCTTAAATTTTTAAAAAAAAAACAATTTACCCTGAGTAGCCCCGTCCCCCCAGCTCCTCACCTGCTTTATGTGCTTCGTAGCATTTAACACTCCCTGAAAATGTTTAATTGGCTCTTCTCTCCTCCTAGGATAAGGACATGACCTTGTTTCCCTTTAGGAACTCACTCAACAAATATTTGCCCAGCATCAGTTAGTGTCCCGGGCAGGAGCTGGCAAATTACTACCAGCCCTTTGTTTTTTTTGTAAATAAAGTCTTACTGGAATACAGTCCCATACATTGCTTTATGAATGTTGCCTTATGCATTTTAAAAAAGATTTTATTTATTTATTTGTCAGAGAGAGAGAGGGAGCCACAGGCAGAAGGAGAAGCAGGCTTGATCTCAGAAACCTGGGATCATGACCCAAGCCAAAGGCAGATGCTTAACTCACCAAGCCACTAAGGTACCCCAGATTTGTGCCTTTTTTTCTTTTTCTTTTTTAAGATTTTATTTATTTATTTGACAGAGATCACAAGTAGGCAGAGAGGCAGAGACAGAGAGAGAGGAGGAAGCAGGCTCCCGCTGAGCAGAGAGCCCGATGTGGGACTCCATCCCAGGACTCTGGATCATGACCTGAGCCAAAGGCAAAGGCTTTAACCCACTGAGCTACCCAGGCGCCCCTGCTTTGTGCCTTTTTTATGGCTGCTTCAGCACCCCCATCTCAGAGCTCAGTAGTTCCAACAAAGATAGCCGACTTTGGGGAACAGCAGAGAAACCAGCAGGGTTGGGTTGGAGTGGAAGGAGGGAGGGAGCAGGGAAATGAGGCCAGATCAGGTAGGGCCTCTCCAACCAAAGAGGGGGAGCAGGACTTGACATCTTCTTGGAGAGAGGTGGAAAGTCATAGGAGGGAACTGAGCAGAGGAGCAGTGTGACTTGAATTGAGTTTTAACAGGTCCCTCTGGCTGCTGGGTGGAGAATAGACTGGGGTGGGCTTGGCAGCCAGAGGGACTGTGGAAACAGGGTGTGATAAGATCAAAACTGGTCTATGAATAATGGAGCTAATATCAGCCTTGACTGCAAAGTAGACCCAGGTCCTGTTTCCCTGACACTACAGAGTGAAGTTACTGTGAACTGTTGTGTTCAGAAAGCCCTTATCTGAGACTCTGTACCAGGGTTGGAAATGGAGGCAGCTTCTCGGTGACCAGGTGACAGATCTTTCGGGAGAGAAAGGCACTTCCTTGGTACTAATGGAATTTCAAACTGCAAATTTTCCCCAGTGTTAGGGACAAAAATTTCTCAGCAAATAAGAAAGGAACGTTTGCTCAAAGAAGGAGGTCACTGGCACCTTAGAGGTGCCAAGTATCCTCGGGAGAAATATTGCCTCTTGGGGCGCCTGGTCGTTAAGTGTCTGCCTTCAGCTCAGATCATGATCGAGCCCTGCATTGGGCTCCCTGCTCAGTGGGAAGCCTGCTTCTCCCTCTCCCACTCTCTTTCTCTCTCTTTTCTTTAAAATCTTAAAAAAAAAAATATTGCCTCTTGTTACCTTTGCAATTAGTTTTGTTGGGTCTCTTATCTCAGTCGGAAGAATGGCCAAGCTGAGTTTGTCCTCTCTCCGTCTAATTTTTGCTTGCTCGCAATTAAGGATCATTCACTGCATTCTGTTGGTTTGTTCCTTTATTTCCACCTATGGTAGTCCCCCACTTTAAAAAAAAAATATTGTGTTGCTGAAGAGAACAAGCCAGTTATACCGAATGCCATGGGTTCCAAATGTCGTCTTTGGTTTCTTCCTTGGAGTGGTCTGATGTGTTCCTCTGTCTCATATATTTTTTTCGTTGTTTTACTTGTTTACTTAGAGCATGCACACGCAAGCAGGTGTGGGGCTTGGAGAGGGGCAGAGGGAGAGAGAGAATCCCAAGCAGATTCCCTGTTGAGTGTGGAGTCTGACGTGGGGCTCGATCTCACAACCCTGAGATCATGACCTGAGCCAAAATCAAAGAGTTAGATGTTCATCCCACTGAGCCATCCAGGCACCCTTATTCTGTGAACTTTAGATCTGAAAACTTCATTGGATCCAGGTCAGTAAACGTGCTTTCTGAGATAGGTGCAGTTTTATTTTATTTTATTTTTTTAAAGATTTTATTTATTTATTTGACAGACAGAGATCACAAGTAGGCAGAGAGGCCGGCAGAGAGAGAGGGAGGAAGCAGGCTCAGCGGAGAGAGGGAGGAACCAGGCTCCCCGCTGAGCAGAGAGCCCCATGCCGGGCTCGATCCCAGGACCCTGAGATCATGACCCGAGCAGAAGGCAGAGGCTTTAACCCACTGAGCCACATGGGAGCCCCATGGCAAGGACAGTTTTAGGAGGATCTGTCTTCCACATAGACTTAGCACTGTGCCCTCTCCTAGATAGTCAAGCAAGAGAAATGAAAATGGATGTCCACACAAAGACTTGTACGTGGATGAGCGTTATTCATAATAGCCCCCAAACAGGAAACGAGCCAAATCTCCATCAACAGGTGAGAGACAATTTGCAATATATCCATTCAGGGATAACAGCTCAGCAAGGAAAGGGAAGTACATCTTGGATCCCTCTCAGAATCATTCGGCTGGGCAAAAGGAATCAGCCAAGAAGGGCCACCTGCTGTGCATAGTCAACAAAAAACAGACCACGAACTGCCTTGAACCTAGGAAAGGAGGAATTGACTTCAAAGGAGCATGAGAGAACTTTCTGGAATGATGGAGATTTCCTTTCTTGTGTCTTGAATGTGATGATGATACAGGCACATACATTTGTCAGAACTCATCACAGTGGCTACTTTAAGTGGGTCTGTTTGATCATATGTAAATTATATCTCGGGGGAGGAGGAAAAAGGACTCTCTTTGGGTCTCTGCTTCTGTGTGCTCTCTCTCCTAAAACCAGTATCCCTGAGAAAGTGCCCGAGCTTTGAGGTGTTCCCTCCTTTACAACTGTTCTTCCTCCACCTCGCAAAAGTAAGGCAATACTTCTTACTCATTTCAGAACTTATAGAGAACTTGGTAGTAAAAGCCTGGAAGCCAAACAGAGGCATCGCGTGAGATCATAGTGTGTGACTAGGAAAGAGAATGATCCCAAGGACCCTATGACACATCCTTTCGCAATTCAGGTGGCTTCCTGTTTGCTTTCAATCCCCATGGGGAAGCATGGCTTGTTGAGCGATAGATGACTATAAATAATTTTTTTTCAGATTTTATTTATTCATTTTAGAGAGAGAGCATGAGCAGGGAGAGGTGCAATGGGAAAGGGAGAGATCTTGAGCAGAACCTGCACTGAGCGTGGACCCGGACGTGGGGCTTGATCTCACAATGCTGAGATCATGACCTGAACCAACACCAGGAGTCAGA
>PISX010024354.1:0-28033 GCA_004024625.1 Mellivora capensis
GAGAGAGATCACAAGTAGGCAGAGAGGCAGGCAGAGAGAGAGGAGGGGAAGCAGGCTCCCTGCTGAGCAAAGAGCCCGATGCGGGGCTTGATCCCAGGACCTGGGATCCTGACCTGAGCCGAAGGCAGAGGCTTTAACCCACTGAGCCACCCAGGCGCCCCTCCCCTTCTCTTTCTGCCTGCCTCTCTGCCTACTTGTGATCTCTGTCAAATAAATAAATAAAATCTTTAAAAAAATAATAAAGTACAGCTTCAGAGTGTTTCTGAGTCACGGTCTATTGTTCCTCCACTTAATTACCTTAAACCACTTCGTAGAGTGCCTCTGCTATTCATCCTGAGGTCAAGGTTGTCTGACAAAGCTTAAAGAAGTATTGCTTCTTTACCATTGAGGAGATTTTCTAGTTATGGAAACTTCAGTGTGATGCACAGTTGAGGATGAGGAGGCTAATGGAGCAGTAGAATATGTCCTTAAAGGTGAATTTCCTCAGCAGATGACAAGGCTCTTGGAAAATGCAGTTGAACCTGAGTAGAGTCTATGGTCTGATGACACATGAACACATCACTATATTTTTCATCTTGTGGAGTGTTCCAGAAGGGAAGGTGACCAAGATGTTCTCAGAAACCAGTGCCCAGGAAAGTTATTTCAATGTTTATATACATATATATACATATATATATACATATATATTATTGCAAGAGGGATACCTAATAGCAATTTTCTTAAGATGAGTGATTTATAAGCCAAGGCATTATAAATGAATAAATTATTCCTATATTACTTGTGGTGAAGATGGGTGTAGTCCTGATGGGTGAATGTGAGCATTCTCTAGAATCCCAACTCAATAGAAAATACCTTACTTCTTTTTAATACACATGGTAACTGGGAATAATAATAGTATTAAGCTAATTGAGTTGTTCTGTGGATTTCATGAGATAATTTATGGAAAACAATTTGAACAGTACTTGACAAGTAGCAAGGGCTCAATAAGTAATAATAATGATGGGTACCATATATTGAGCATTTACAAGAGGCTGGTGTTTGTTCTGAGTGCTTCTCAGCATGTTGCCCAAAGCCATGAAGCTCTAAAGTGGCAAAATGGGGATTTGAACCTCAGCGTGTTCCTAACCTCTGCATTATCCTGCTACTTCCATAAATGTGGGTCATTATTTCTTCACATTATTACTGAAATAAATTCCTCATCTGACGCCTTGCTGCATGGGTTTAGTTCAGTTCAAATGTGTTCCCTATTCACTCAATCATGGGATTTAGCCAGGCTTCTTTTGGATCAAGTAACCGCCAAAGGAGGGAAAAGAGTTAGAGGCAGGCAACTGGTGCTCATTTTGCATGTCAGAATGCGAGATGGCCCGAAAAATGAGGAAAGAAATGTCATGAAGGCATTGGGGCAAGGGTTTGGCTGGCTTTGAGTGTTTTCCAGGCTCCGGGTGAATTCTCTGCTAAGATTTAGTCTTACTCTCCAGTAGTCATGCAATGCAGACTGCCCTTCTGATAAAAAAATAAAAATAAAAATAAAAAATCACCACCTAATGTCGGTACGGTATAAACCCAAAACAATAAAGTCTATCTTTGTTCCATTCTCCTACCTCCCACTGCCACTCAAGCCCAAGTGTGTACTTTCCATATTAGTTTCAAGGTTCCCACCAGATGCCACCATGGATTATGGTTATTTGGAGTTTTGCCTAAAACACTATCTGCTCATGATCTTTGGGGTCAGAGCTGAATTCAAATCCTGGGTTGGATATTTCTTGGTGTGATCTATGAAGCACTCTGTTCCTCAGTTTCACCTTGGACAGTGGAAATAATGATGGCAGCCAACTCCTAGGGTTTATGTTAGGATGCTGTGAAAGAGTTCATACAAAGGACACAGTCCACTCTTCTGTCAAATAGTGATTATCCTAAAAATATGAGCTATAACCATCAAATTTTGTTTTAATAGATTCTACACTTTGCAAAGACAAGGGAAAAGATTGTTATTACCCACACTCCCTTGTATGGTACTTGGACCAAAAATCTAACAAATGATGAATGCTCAGAAATAAGTGGAATCAAGTTTCGTTTTTGACCAGGCCACTGATCAAGACTTTGAGACTAGGGTAAGGAGAAGCCTTTCTTCCCTTCCTTTCCAGTTAATACCATCCCCCACCTGCAATCAAAAAGACACAAATAAGCAAAATCCCTTTCTTCTCTACCTCAGTTCATCAAAGGGTAGCCTAATCTCTCATTTTGGAAGGAAACATTATTTTCCTTCCAAAAGCCATATTGCTGAGAACTTTCTGCCCATAAAACTGGTGATTTTGAATAAACTGTACTTTAGTGATATGCTCTGAAGTACAAGAGTAAAATTGTCTGTAATTAAGTGTGTTTATTTTTCTGGGGATAGGCCAAGGAAACCTGCGTGTGGCAGTAGAGATTGAGTAACTCCCCAAATTGTTTTGTTGAACCTGCTTTTAAGCAGTGAGACCTGGATCTGCCTCTAAACATTCTCATTAATTTCTTGAGAGATTGCCATGTAGCAGCTTTTGGCAAAGTGTCAACAGAGCATTCTCTTCTCTCACTTTGACCTCATGCTCATCCCTTCCCCCATGCATCCACTCCAGAGCAGGGATATCTGCATCTAAAATTGCATCCATCCTAAAAGGGCAAACAACCTTTCTAAAAGTCTTAATAAGGTGTCAGATACTTACCTTGGTGATGTGTGTATGTTCATGCAGGGAAGCATTTATTGAATGCTTAGCGTATACCCAGTTCTTCACATGGGGAATATCCTGAAAGTCATTACATAGCTACCAGGCTCGCTGGCTTCTGATGCTTTGGGATGTGGAGCAATTTAGCAACTCTTCTCAAGCCTCCATGTCTTCATCTGTGAGAACAAAATTCTTATCTTTTCCAAGGAGTGGACATGAGGACGGGCAAGCCAGTGTGCTTAGCCTCATGCTTGGCAAAGTACATGCTCATGGAGCCTAAGTATCACAACTGGTGCAGCATTTAATCTTTACAATACTCCCAAGGGAGGTATATTGGTCCCATTTTGAAGAATAGCAAGCTGAGTTTCAGAGTCTAACTTGAATGAATGATCTGGAGTCAGTAACCAAGTCTCTTATTTCTATTGGTCACTCTAATATTTCTCTCTTAAAAAGGAATGTCAGGCTAAATAGGAAGAAAAGATATTGGACGAATGCTTTAATCTGAGTCTAAGCTAAGACTTGAAACTAAGAGTTATTGACAAAGCCTTTCACCTATTTAGACTGTGGTGTTCTTTCAGCTGAAAATCAAAGGATGGGAGTGGATGCTCTCCAGATATTTCACACCCACTGTATCAGTGGTGTTTAGGTATTTGGCACAGGGAAACCTTCTCTGATGACATCATTATATTGCTTTCCATGGTCACATCATCAGGAACCACAAATCCCACTCACATTAAATGTTGAGAAAAGAACATGGTCAAGATACTCCAGTGTGCAGTGCTCATGACTCATCTTAAAGAGAGGGACCAGGAATACACCATGCTGTGGGTACCTTCGAGGTACCCATATGAGCCCTCCGAGGAGAGTTTGCAGAAACTTCACAAGTGTCCACAGGCAGACTTAGCACTCTAGATAATAGGGAAAGGGGTCCTGGCAGATAAGTCGGAGAGCAGGGGGATTTTTTAAGGAAGGTGAGAGTATCAGTTACATGCTCCATTCAACAGCTAGTCACTGCCTCTTATGTGCCTGGCACTATTCTAAGTTCAAGGGTTTCCTAGTGAACAAGATGGGAAAAAAAAAAAAGGAAAAGAAAAAAAAAACTCTGCCTTCATAGGCAGGAGGTTATGTTCTAGCAGGAGGAGATATTAGATGAGCAAACAAACAAACATACGTGTCGGGTGGTGAAAGTGCTTTGGAGAAAAATAGCACCTTTTCAGAGGGTGGTGACTCTAGGGTTAGGAAGAAGTATGGTGTTCCACATAATACAGCCAGCAAGGGGCTCTCTGTGATGGGGATTTTGGAGCCAAGACCTAAACTAAGTTGTTTATTCATGGCATGGAGTTATCTGAGAATAAGCATTCCAATAGAGGGAACTGCAAGAATAAAGACTTGGGTTTAGGAGGTAAACAATCTACAAGGAAACCTACAGGCTCTAGGAAGAACAATACAGTTCCAAGGGAACACAATATCCAGACCCAGTGGAAAGATCCTCGCTCTGGAAGTTTTTACTAACAACCCACCCACAAATAGTTCTCAGCCCAAGAACAGCAACCTTATTTTATTTTAATAAAATTGTATGTATTTAAGATGTAAAATATGATATTTTGGTATACATGGGAAAATTATTACTATAGTCAATCTAATTATTATATCCATCTCTTTACATAGTTAACTTTCATGAGAGCACCAGAAATCTCTCTTAGCAAATTTTAAGTATTATACAATACTTATACAGTTATACAATACAGTATTAACTATAGTCATCACCCTACACCTTAAATATCAAGAATTTATGCACCCTACAAACTGTAACTTTGTATCCTTTGACCTGCATCTTCCCATTTACCCTACCTCCCTGCCCCTGATAACCACTGTTGTACTCTCTGCTTCTGTTAATACAACTTTTTTTCAATTCCATATATAAGTGAGATCATCCATCTTTTATCTTTTGGGGCTCAGCTTGTTTCATTTAGCATGATGTCCTCCATGTTTGTCCATATTGTCATAAATTACCTTCTTTTTAAAGGCTATATAATATTCCTGCGTGTGTGCATGTATGTGTGTGTGTCACAATTTCTCCATTCATTTATTTATCAACAGACACTTAGGTTGTTTCCATATCTTGGCTATTGTGAGTAATGTATCAATGAGCAGAAAGTGCAGATATTGAAGTACTGATTTTGCTTCCTTTGGATATATACCCAAAAGAGGAATTGCTGAATTATGTGGTAATTCTGTTTTTAATTTTTGGAAGAAACTTCATACTGTTTTCTGTAATGGCACTACCAGTTGGATTCCCACCAACAGTGCACGAAAGTTTTTTCTCCACATCCTTGCCAATACTTTTATCTTTTTGATCATTTGCACCCTAACAGGTGTGAGGTAACACCTTATTGAGGTTTTGATTTGCATTTCCCTGATAATTAATGATGTTGAGTGCCTTTCATGTGCTTATTGACCATTTGTATGTCTTCTTTGGACAAACCTTTCCCCATTTTTTAGTCAAGTTGTTTTTGTTTTTTGTTTGTTTGTTTGTTTTTTGCTATTGAGTTGTATATATTTCTTATATTGTTTTTAGATGCTAACCCTTTATCGGATATATGGTTTGCAAATATTTTCTCCCATTCTGTAAGTTGCCTTTTAATTTGTTGATGGTTTCTTTTGCGATGCAGAAGCTTTTTAGTTTGATGTATTGTCACTTGTTTATTTTTTATTTTGTTGCCAGGACATCAATTTTAAATAGGAACACAAAGGACCTGATCCATTGACTTTCATTTACCAGGCAAGTTGAAGGGCTCCACTGAGTTCCTTTGAGTAGAAAAACATAGAACAATCCCCTTTGGAGACCAGAGGTGATATGTGTTTAAGTAATAACAATCCTGTGAAATGGCAGGAAGGAAGATCCAGGAATTTATTTAACTACTAGTTTGGAAACTTCTCATGTGGCAAATTACGGGGGTTGGTGGATCGATTAGAATGTCACGGAACCGATAGGGAGGATCATTTTGGGTATAGCCTTCACTCCTCGGCTGACAACCATTTGTGCCAATGTTTGGATTTTAATTTGTTTAAAGCTGTGTAGCATAATGGGGAAAAAATATTGGGCTTTGAGTTAAACAAATCAGAGTTTGAAACTTGGTCCTGTCACACACCAGTGGTATGACCTTGAGCCTGCTATTTTAAACTCTCTGAGGCTTAGTGTTTCTCTGTAAATCTTATCTAATTATGCCTATTTTCAGAGTGGTTAGGAGGGAAACACAATGTATGTAAAGGATCTGGCTTATGGTAATTACCCAATTAATGGTGACTATTGTTATCCAACATGTATCCATTCCATATATCTATGAGCTGTAATGTGCCCTTCATGGAGGCATATAGGGAACATAAAGGTGAAAAAGGCTTGATTTCTGCTTTCTAGAAGCTTCTCATTAAGTTGTGAAGGTGTGTGCTCAAGTGGTGGTAATATAATATATCGTAAGAGGAAAAGATACTGTAAAGACCCAAAAATGAGGGAGAATGCCTACAATTCCACTTGAAAAAGTTTTCTGGGAGAGATTTTGGAAAGGGTAAAGAGGGTAAGGAAAGGATTTTCCGGATAGTGTTTTCAACAAAGCTCAGACTGAGTTTGGGAAAAGGAAGCTGAGCTGTCAGGTAAGGTGATGTTCAGAAGTTGTGACAATGAAGTGCCATTCTTAAGATGGTACCAAATAGGAGAAGGACTAGGATGCTGTGCAAAGGAGCTTGGACTTTATTCAGTAGGAAAATAATGATTCATGGCAAAAAGAGCTTTTTGATTAAGAGAATGACAAGGGGCAGGACTACATCCTGGAATGACTAGTTTGACAGCCCTGTGTGGTATGAAAAGAGCAAGGAGGGACTTGGGATAGAAATTAGAGCTAGTAGTGACTGAGCGCTCACTCTGTTCTAAAAGCATTATTCACTAGTCCTCTCAACAGTGCATTGAGAAAAGTGCTATTATCATCAACCTTTATACAGATGAGCACATTAAGTCATGGAGATGTTAACTAACTTACCCAAGGTCACACAGCTTGTAAGGGATCCTACACCTGAATCCAGGCAGTCTGGCTCTGGAGCCCATGTTCTCAACCATTACACTATATTGCCTCAAAAGCCAGCCAGGAGTTAGGGAGGCCTGCCTCCTACCTTGCTTTGCCTTCCTCTGACCTTTCATGCTTTTTCTTGGCCCTCAGTTTGTTCATCTATGAAACAGAAGACTTGGATTGGTTTTCTGAGATGCTTTCTCTTATTTTTGTTTCTGTGTTTTTTTGTTTTGTTTTTAATTGGTGTCTTTTTTTTTCCTCCCCCAAATTCTGTATTTTAATGTAGGCCTGATCTATTTGGTCAATAAAGGGGGAGGGGTGAATGAAATGATTGTGCAGGATAAAGACAGATACTTCAGTATTTTTCTGATTTTTTTTTTGTCATTGCTCAACTTTTTCTTCCTCTAAATTTACTTAAATTAATTTTAAAAAAGCATTGGAAGTACACACTGAAAAGAAGTATATATTTCAGTGTATCGATGGGGATGAGCTAATGCATAAGGTACCTGCTAAACTTTAAAATTTACAGATATTAAGAATATGTATTAGTTTGTCGTATTCGTGCTCTGAAGCAGTGTGATTGATATTCCTCAAATGAGAATATTAGTTCACAATGACTCAGATCTAGCCTTAGGATAAGGCAACTCGTTGAGAAGAAAATAAATCCTGATCTAGTCTCTAAAGCCTCATTTCTCTCTGCGCTCAGCTAGTTGGGGCAAAATACACACTTGCTTTTCCTGCCTAGTAAACAGTATTTCTGCAGCAGCCAAATCCAAGCTGTCACTCCGCCTCTCTTGGCATTTTCAGGTTTCTCTTCCTATTTCAAGACGCGGTGTTCCGCAGGTCTCTGTCTGCAGCGGGAGTCCTGCCCTTGCTTAGTTTCCGTTTCCAAGGCAACTGACCGGCCCAAGGAAGCCACGGGCGGGTGCGCGGGTCCCGGAGCCGCAGAGCCATCACTGCCGCGCGTCGTCTTTCCTCGGGACCGTCCTGGTGACCTCGGGGTCTTTGGGCGACCTGCGCTTTACTTCATGCGTGGCTGTCTCTCTGTGTAAGAGTGATAACAAGGAAGCCGATAATTCCGACAGGCCCCACTTAATCCGGCTGCCACTCCTGGTTTCTGCTACACTAGACAGGATGAATGCATTTCTCTTATTCACGCCCTTTCTCTCAGCCTCTCCATCTCCTCTCCTTTCCCTTCTCTCTCTCTCTCTCTCTCTCATCCTCTCTCTCTCTCTCTTTCTCATCGTCTCTCCCTCTCTCTCTCTAATCCTCTCTCTCTCTCTCTCTCTCAACCTCTCCTCCTCCCCTTCTCCTCTGGCAGTAGCCTTCTTAATGTAGTTTAATGGCTTTACAAAGAAAGCCAGGCAGAGGATCACTTCTCACTGGCTGTGGTCGGACCATGACCTAGCTGACCATGAACTTGGAAGGGCTTGAAATGATAGCAGTTCTGATCGTCATTGTGCTTTTTGTTAAATTGTTGGAACAGTTTGGGCTGATTGAAGCAGGTTTAGAAGGTAAGGGAGTGCTTTTTAGTGACTTCTAAAAATTCTCTGTTTTGCAATAAAAATTTCTTAAGTGAATGTGAAAGGCACCTGAAATGAGATCATAGAAATGTTACTCTCGGGTGGACATGAAGACAGGCAGGTTTGTTAGAGTAGGACAGATGAATAAAATAAACTTTTTGTAAGTTTTAGTAACATTTTCAGAGCAGAACATTAAAACTGTGAGAAACACTTTGAATCAAAATGTGAGAACCAAAACTGAGGATATTAAATGTTAATCATTGGTCTGTCTGTTATGTTGAGAGCTTCTAGTCCATGTTGATGTTAGATTTTTTTTAATCGAATATCCCCTTTTATTGCATCAGCAAATTTTATTTGGGTATGTTGCAAGGTCTATTTGTTTGTTGCTATGCAAATGCATTTGTCAAGGAAATAGATGTACATTTATTATAATTTCTTATGCTTTAAGATTAGTGCCTAAGGATGACAGGCTTTTTGTAAGGTTCTCTTGAGAAATATTTATAATATTACCTTTTCGCATTTCAATGTAGAGTGTAAGGGGCAGAGTCCCTAACTCATGACAGACTTTAACATAGATTCCAAATGGCCAGTTGTATTTCAAGTGCTGCTGTTTACGTTCTTCAGAGGCTCAGTCTCCTATTCTGCTTAGCAATCATCTCTTTCTTAAAATAATAATAATAATAATAATAATGAGGTGTGTTCTTGCCTGTATATTTCCTGAATTAAATGTTTCTTTGAGGATCAGTATAAAGTTGGGTTATTATTTTCTTGGTGCTCAGAACACATTTGAGAGCATGTTTGCATGCTCTCAAATGTAGTTTCTCTAAAGTTGTCAGAGAAATTTTTAAAAGCACCCCTAGATGTAATGTGACATATTTATGCTTTGATACTCGTGTTGCTTCAAATTTTAAACTTGAGTAAAAAATGCAAATGTGTTTTAAATGTATTTACATTCACGATTAATTCAGTCCTCCAGAGAGAGACTATCACATGTGACATGATTGCTTTTACAAATAGCAAATACCAAATTACAGTTAAGTGTGTCACTCTGATGTACATTATCAGAAACCTACATTCGTAACTCTTTGTGGGGTAAGGGATAGTGGAGAGGTAGGTTTGTTAAAGTAAGTTTGCAGAATGCTCTTTTAGAGCCCTCAGTGATGGAAACATGTATCATGCTAAAAAGAAGATAAATTCTAAATTCTGAAAGTAGTGACTATTCTTTAAAATTGATTTTATCTTGTTCATTGTCATTAAGCCAGTAACTTGGTTTGGCTTTGCTGTTCTTGACTGTGTTATTTGACCTTGCAAATGTGACAGGGACCACCCACTTTAATGGACTAGTTTTAGGGTTTTGTTTGGTTTTGGTTTTCAGTGTTGTTGTTGTTGTTGTTGTTTTCCTGAGTCTGACAGTAACATGGAATAGTGTCAGTATTTCTAGCCATGTAGAGGGACTTGTTTTACCCAATTTCATCGATGGTGTGTGGTCATTCTTTAAACTCTTTTGTTGAGGGTTTTTTCTCTGGATTTTGGAATCAAATCTACTGTATTATTAGTATTAGTTATTATTACTGTATTACTAGTTTCAGGGACACTAACATTCACTTTCCCAAATGAGAACATGTGTTTCCTTCTTCTAAAGGCTTCTAACCTTTATGAAACTCTTTTTTTTTCCTTTTCCTTATTACTTATGTTGCAAATTGTACTGATATGTATGAACTGTTTCTTTCTTGTATTTTATATTTTGCTATGTCAGCATTTTCCAATTAGTAATATTATGCTAATACTGTGGAGAGAATGTGTTGTCTACTAAACTTTGGTAAAAATTTAGATCTTATTTATTTCCAGTGGCTTTTAAAAAATATTTTAAGATGATAAAATGTTGATAACCACATGGAGGAGGAACTATATTTAATTTGCAAAAGTTGACAGAAACGGAGAGCAGTAGTGCTTTCCATTTTGAAGTTTGTGTAAGACTTCTCTCCAGAGTGAATGTTGGAGTCAGAAAACCTTCAAAACAAGATTTAAGTTGGCCATAAGCTTTACTTATTGGAGATATAAAGCAAATGAATAGACTGAATTGTTATATTTTACTGTATACAGTTTGAATCAAACATCAGAATGTGCACACACTGAAGTTTTAGCTTAATATTAATTAATGAAAATGATAAACAGTATTTAATATCAAAATAGTATCTTCATATATTTTCTGGAACTTTCTTAAAAACAAACACTGATGCTCATTTCATTCAGATTTATTTTCACATAGGAATTTCCTTTCTTGGTCACCATTTTACATATCTAAGTTGAAGGTAATGACTTCTTTCACCTTTCTTAATTCTGGCTGTTCAAGGGTCCTGCTAAAGAAATTTGAGTATTAAGTAGAAAAATGTGAACCAAAGTTAAAGTCCTGTGAGGATTATTTTGAATTTTTTTCTATACAATTAAACCTTTTCTTATAACCGTATAACTGTTCTACAGTGTAGCTCATTCAGAATGTAGTTTTTTTTTCTTTTTTGTATAATGATATATGCAATATTCGTTGTGTTCTCAAGCGCATATATATAATACTATGCAGAATGTAGTTACTATCTGATTTCAAATATATAGAGAATAAATGGACTTCAAAATAAACTGGTAACATTAAAAGTCTGAAATATTTATTTTTGCTTGTCTCTGAGTACTTTGAGCTCCCATACTTTGTAAGGGAACTGGAGATCAGGTTTTGGATGTCCTGGGTTCTTCTGTTCCAGTCTGTGTGTGATGTGCATAAACACGTAACACTACATGTAGATTCATGACACAGATTTATAAACAAAAAGAGTCACATTTAGCAGATAATGTTATTTAACATGAGAAAAATAAGAACAGCAGTAAGAATACAGGTATGTACCCCTCCTCTGCCACTCTCTTGTTTTCTAACCTCAGATAAGCCACCTTATGTCTTTAGTTGTCTAAAATGAGAAAACTGAGTTTGAAAATCTCCATGGGACTTTCCATTTCAAAAAGTTTATGAGTATATCAGGTAATTAAAAACTTGATCATTTCTATAATACATATCCTTTCTTATGAAATAGATATCAATGGCCTACTTTGGAATTGATATGTAGTGCAACTGTGAGACTGATCTTTCCTCTTCTTCCGTAGTGGGATAATTCATCATACCTCAAGGAGATTTTCATTGTATTTCAGGAGAATAGAGAAATGTCCTTTCCTGTAGCTCTAGACTTTGACATTTGGGACTGCTATTTTAGGCATCCTTGTGATAGAGTTTCTCAAAATTTACATGGAGTTCCAATACAAAAACATTATGTTATGATTTATTAATATTTCAAAGGTCAGTTGTTTTGCTTTTTTGGTGTTTGGGTTTTGTTTGTTTGTTTTTTGTAATTCAGTTAAATTTCAAGATTTTTTTCTTTTTAAACAAAGTATTCTTAATACCTGGTCAGTATGCATGCAGATAATAGTTTTAACTTGAGCAAAGTTTTGAGGATATCACACAATGCAAGAGTTTTGAATTCATAAGCTCTCTGTTCTTAATGAGGAGTTTAGGAAGCTCCACAGTTATGCTGGTTTGGAAAACTCCTAAAACCTCACAACAATAAATTGTTTCTTTTCCAGCTATAAAAATGAAAGTGGTTTTCTGTTAACTCATTCCAGGGAGAAATTGAATAAAAATTTTAATGGCAAAGCTATTTCATTATCTCTGTATGCAACACTGGGCTGTGAAAATATCTACTTTTCATCCAAATATGTTTTAAATCATGCTGAATTAAGAAAGAACCATCCTTCTCCCTACAACCAGCCTTAGTAAAAGGCAAGATTTTACAAGAACACAATAACACACATGACTTGAAAAAAATCACTTTTATTGGTAATTGTCTTCAATAAAAAGACAAAAAAGAAATCAACTGATAATCTAAGTCCTTAGTATAATGAATATGCATTAGAATTTCTTTTGTATTTATTCAGCGCACTTTATCAGGTATCTGTAATACTGTAGTGCTAGCTTCCTCAAGAGGCCTGAACAAGGTATTAACCATATACATAGAGGTGGATCTTTGGAACCAAAGTTCTTAATTCTCCTGTGTTGTTGACAGAAGTGTGGATGTGTTGGGTATGTTAATAAATGGGGTCAACTGGAAAACAGTACTGACTGTGTGTACATTTCATGATGTCTCATGAGGACCAAGGGGCTGGAGATGCCTAGAAGGGAGCTATTATTTCCATCTCAAATAGCTTATTTGAAGATCGTGAAGCAGACTCTTTTTTAAAATTCTCCTGGCATTCTGCTTTCCTACATGCAATGGGATGCTGAAGCTAATTTGGATGATCAGAAAAGTTTTTATAAACTGTAATGCTTAAGAAATATAAGCATAATTTATGGTGATATTATAAAACTGAAGAATACTTTTTACATCACTTAGAAATGGAATAAGTGGAATCTTTATACTATTTGAATTTCTTCAGGGTCTTTTATAGATAATATTTCCTCTATCTTAAGAATATTAATGTCTAAAAAATGACTAAGGAAGAGAACTTAGTATATTCAGAACCTTAGTATATTCTCACACTTAGAGAATCCAGAGTTATTTTGCTTGGATTCTAATCACTGCTCTGTCTCAGAATAATCATGTGATTTGGGGCTATTACTTGACCTTATTTTTTCAATCCATAAAATTAAATAATGATAGATAACATCAATATATGGCTTTTTGAAGACTGCCTATAAATAAGGCAAGTGTTAAACACAATATAGTGTTAAACTGTGCATTAAAGTGTTAACATAGCTTTGCATTAGTAGAGTGCTATCTTATTTAATCTTCACCATGGTCCTCTGAGGTAGGTATTATTATTATCACTCTAGATGAGAAAACTTAGACTTGCAGAAGCTAAGTAACTTGGCTCAAGCTTATTCAACCAGTAAGACATAAAGCTGGAAGTCAAACTCAGGATATGAGGCTCTATATCCTATCTTATAATTTTAATTTCTTGACATTACAGCAGATGGCCATGGCAGATAGTTTGGTGAAAAAAGAGAGTGTTAGGTCAAGTGTCCATTAACTCTTTCTATAAGCCTTTCTTGAACACATTCCATATGAGGAACACTCAGCCATTAACATTATTTAATAAGCATAAATATCCAGGGGAACCTGGGTTGCTCAGTTGGTTAAGTATCCAACTCTTGATTTTGGCTCAGATTATGATTCCAGAGTCATGAGATTGAGCCCCATATTGGACTCTGTGCTGGGCATGGAGCCTCCTTAAGATTCTCTCTCTCCCTTACTCTCCCCTCCCCACAATGTGTGTGTGTGCTTATCTCTAAAATAAATAAGCATAAATATCCATGCTGACATACTGACTGTACTAGTCTAACTACAATATAAAGAAGATTCTAGACCCTTTATCTTATAAAACAAAATCTCTTAATGTAAATGAATCTGCGTTGCATTCCAGCCAAATCAAATACAGTCTTCATTTGGGTCCTGGGGTAAAATTGAGAAGAAAATAGATATACATGTTTGTTTGCAGATGGGCCCAGTTTTTTATTTGTTTGTGGGTAACAGGTGGGACTGCTGGAAATAGATGGGACAGAGAAGGGCTGGTGATTTTGGAGAAAGGAGAAAATTCAACATAAGATGCTACTGTGTAAAGAATCCAGGAAAGGAATTATTTATGAAAGGGTCTGAGGTTTATGGAGGGGATTGATTGGAGGACAGACAAACAAAAATAAGATGATATATAATGGAGTAGGATTTTGGAGTAGATGTACCACCAGTGATTTAAAGCATAACACAAGGCTCAATGGGGTTTTAAGCTTGATCAGGATGTTTGTCAACAGAAAACACATTCCAGCCTTTATCCACAGATAAAGAGCAGAAGGGACACAGATCATTCTAGTTATGGGGAACAGAGAGCAACAGGGGAAGAAAGCTTTCCTTAGTTGAGAATCTTTTGGACAAAAAGGGTGAAAGGAGGGTTACCTATGCCATGCCCTGGAATGATCATACCAACCAGACCTGCTGGTAGATTATCTGGAGATTCAGAGAGGTTAAGACTTTGCTCAAACTCACAGGGTAATAAGTGAAGGAATCTGGATTTGTTCCTGTATTTTCATGGTGGCAGTGGTCCAGATGGTGTTCACCATGACTACAGAAGGTTAATATGCAAAAATAGGATAAAATGTACACAGATAAATAGAAGCCACACCTAATATTCTACCTTTCTATAGACTAAAAAATTTTAAAAAAATGATTCCTCTTTAAAAATTTTACTTATTTAAAAAATTTTTACTTCTGTGTAGAGGCACCTGTGTAAAAATGCAGTTGTGATAATGAACCAAAACAAACAAACAAACAAAGGAAGAAGGCAGAAAAAGAAAGATACATCTATAGATCACATAATTGAAGTTCTGGCTTATCATGGCATTGTAAAATGGAAAGTTCTTCAGAAATTTGCAAAGTCCAAAGCAATCGTTTCATCAATGAATACACTGAGTTCTAGAGACATTAGATGCTACAAAATGACTTGTTTTTGACAGACTCTTCTCTGCAGAGAAAAAAAATATCTCATGCATTACACTCAAAAAATAAACTTCAGATGTGATCTAAGATCCACAATATATTTACCCAAAATAAGAATAGCTCTCCTAAGTTATTTTGCTAGTGGACCAATAACCATAAAATTCAAAGATTATAAGATTTGGTTGACGGTAAGTTGATTTCTGGCATAGTCTTTTCATTGGCAGTAGGTACTACCACAAAGAACCCTTAAGCTGAAGATGTAAAGGGAGGTGTTTTCCACCTTGATGATTTGTCTGAATAAGTTAATGGTAAGAGAATTGCTACCACCTGATAGCCAATGTCAGGAAGGCCTACGCTTAATACCCAGTAGATGTATATATAAATCACAAGGGCAGTTATCCTCATTGTTTATCACTTTGGTTATTAAAAACAGGAAGCTTACTTCATCCACTGCTCATACCATCTCACAGAGGCCTACCTCGGCCTCTCTGTTTGAAATTCACCCCCAACATCCAGGCTTTTGGATGTAATTATTTGAAAAGCCTTTGAACATGTCAGGAGACTCATCATCAAAACAAATCTCACTGCTGACACAGTACCAATTACAGGTTTCAGTTTTTACAGAGAGATCTTGGAGTAGGGATGCTAAAATCACAGACTCTGAAGCCAAAATAATTGGATTTAATAATAATAAAAGCTCAGCTCTCCTACATATTAGTTGCCTTGAGGTTAAGTGCCCCAACCTTCTACACCTCAGATTCTCTATATTTTAATTGGGAATAATCATAGCACCCCTTCTTCTGTTTGCTGTGTGAATTGACCCGAGCTTGTATTTTTGTCAGGGAAGAACCCTGTGTAGGGTGTTATGAATGGTTTGTGTGTTTGGCCATTAGGGCCAGGCGCCATCTTTTCTCCCAAAGAAAGGAGGCGACCACTCAGTACCTGAAACTAGAGGCTGAATTCATTGCTTGCTAAGCCAGTGAGAGCTGCACTTGTCAGATACAGTTGCTCAGAGCAACAAACCGCTGATGTTATATAGGGTTTTAGGCTTTCCAAAGAGCGGTGTCTACTACTAGGAAGTTGTCGCTGATCGATTTGGTTGGATTTAAAACTGATTCTGGTGCTACTTGTTACTCTAATCAAAAACCATTTGTTTTCTTTCTTGAAACTACAGTGCAGGAACTTTTCATTTTCATGATAACTAATATTTAAGATTACTTATTAAGCTACTCCTAAGTGTCAGTCACTGTTCTAGACACTGGGGATGCAGCCTTAAGCAAAAACACAAAGTTTTCTTTCTCACTGAATCTGCTAAATTTTGAGATACAAACTATAAATACTACAAAACTGTATGGAAGACAGCATAGTTATAGAATTCATTCATTCATTCACTAAATATATATGCCTCTACTTTGCTCCATCCATTGTTCTAGGAACAGTAATGAGCACAGTCCAGGTTCTTGAGGAATTTATGTACTATTGAAGAAGCAAGACAAAAAGATAAAGAAACAAGGGATATATAGTCTGATATTTAATAGAGACAAGCACAAAATATACTGGGGGTCAGAAACAGGGGTGTTATTTATCATAGAGTGGTCAGGGCTACCTGGGTGGCTCAGTCTGTTAAGTGTCTGACTGAGGTCATGATCTCAGGGACCTGGCATTCAGCTCCATGTAACAGGGAATCTGCTTCACCTTCTTCCCCAGCCCCTGCTTGTGCTCACTCTCACTCTCTTTCTCTCAAAGAAATAAATTTTTAAAAATAGAGTAGTCAGAGAAGGCCTTTCTGAAGAATTGACTTCTCTGCCAACACTAAGAGAAATGAGTGTGTGAGATCAGTAGTCTAGAACAACAGGATTCCAGGCAAAGAGATGACCAAGTACAAGAGCCTTTGGTTGGAAGTGTGTTTCTTCTGTTCATGGAGCACTGGAAGTCTAACGAAACTGAAGCAGGGCGAGGGTAGGAGACTCAGTTGAGGGATGCCAAGGTCATGTCATACTACACAATTAGAGAACGCTGAGATTTATTCTTTTTTTACTGGGAGGTTACCGAGAGATTAGGGAAGTATCTCTAAGACTTCCTTTCAAGCTTCTTTTATAGGCCCTGATATCAGTTTATAGACCATATCTGCCTACGCCAATCTCAGCATGGGGTAGACAGAAACACCTTGCCCTTCTTTAGACACCTGCCAAGACACTGATTCAGGGGCACCTTGGTGGCTCAGTGGGTTAAAGCCTTTGCCTTCAGCTCAGGTCCTGGGGTCGAGCCCTGCATCGGGCCCTCTGCTCAGCAGGGAGCCTGCTTCTTCCTCTCTCTCTGTCTGCCTCTCTGCCTACTTGTGATCTCTGCCTGTCTAATAAATAAATAAAAATCTCAAAAAAAAGAAAAGATACTGATTCATTACCTCTTTTTTCTTTTTTAAAGATTTTATTTATTTGACAGAGAGAGAGAGAGAGAGACAGTAAGAGCAGGAACACAAGCAGGGGGAGCAGGAGAGGGAGTAGCAGGCTTCCTGCTGAGCAGGGAGCCTGCTGTGGAGCTTGATCCCCGGACCCTGGGATCATGACCTGAGCCAAAGGCAGACACTTAACGACTGAGCCACCCAGGTGCCCCTGATTCATTACCTTTTGTTAGAACTCTTTTTTTTTTTTTTTAATTTATTTATTTGTCAGAGAGAGAGGGGGAGAGAGAGAGCGCGAGCACAGGCAGACAGAGTGGCAGGCAGAGGCAGAGGGAGAAGCAGGCTCCCTGCCAAGCAAGGAGCCCGATGTGGGACTCGATCCCAGGATGCTGGAATCATGACCTGAGCCGAAGGCAGCCGCTTAACCAACTGCCACCCAGGCGTCCCTGTTAGAATTCTTTTACCTGGAAATATGTCTTGTACTTCTCGTGACAGGTCTTTTACATATGCTCAGGCTAAACTATTCATTGCTTGTGTTGAAGCTAGATCTGCCCTTCTACCAGCCACCTAGGGCAAATGAGTAAGTTGTCTTCATTTCTCCTTATCAGGCTGCTTCAAGATCCTGGGACATAAAGCCCACTCTTAATCACATCTACAGAACCATTGTATATTGTCTAAATAAGACTTTACTAGAAAAGCATTTTTAAAAAGTTCAAATAATATTCCTTGAGCAGTTGCCATAGTGAGAGTCTTTTGACAGTGAAAGCAAAAAGGCAAAATTCACCAAAAAGATGTCATGTTGTTTTCTTTTAAGTAACTCCTCCTCCTCCACATATTAACTTCAAAGATAAATATTCAAATTGGCATGTCCCACATTGAGATGAGAATAATGCATTTATATCTCAGATACTTGTACTACTAATATTCTGGGAAGGAACTAGCAAGAATCATAGAGACTATAGTCTAACCCCCTCATTTTATGAGTAAATTGAGTCCCAGGAAGGTTAATTGATTTGTTGGAAATGACGAAATTAATTGGTAGCCTTAGATAACATAATAAGTACATCATCTGTGATCGAGTGATAAATCATATTCTAGGTGAGGAGCTAATAGTTTTACATATTTATGGTATCCAATTTTTATAAAACCCTGTAAAAATAATCTCATTAGTCAAAATTATAGGAATTCTGGCTCTTTGTTTACATAAGAATGTATTATGAACTTTTTTCATCCTATTACTATTTTCTAGTTTCATTGGGTTTTGCCCGGGAAGATGAGGGATTTTCCAGTGCACAGGTAGAAAAAAGCCTCCTGAAAGAAACTCATGAGATATGCCAAAATGTGGTCCACAATGGTGCAGACACAGGGTTAAATCCAAGTGCCTGGTGCTCAGGCATTGAGTAAGCCATCAAACGAACGTAAGAATGGGCCTCAGGTAGAGAAGTCCAGGTGAGGTGAGGAAGAAGATGGCATCAGTAGCTAAGAACTACCAGCGATACTTGAATGAGCACTTTGTTGAGTGTCTCCTAGGCACTATTGCTGGTGTTTCGTGTGCATTATTCATGTTGATGATAATTTTTATGAACCAATTATATAATTGACAACTTAATAAAAGAGAAAGCATTCAAGGAGTTTTAATCACTGGTCTAAGATGTAAAAGTGAATCTGGGATTCAAATCCGGGCTGTCAGGGCTCCTGAGTGGCTCAGTCAGTTAAGCATCTGGGTCCTGGAATAGAGCCCTGAGTCTGAGTCTGGCTCCCTGCTCAAGAGGGAGTCTGCTTCTCTTTCTGCCCCACCCCTACTTAAGCTTTCTCTCTCTCTCTCTCTCTCTCTCTCCCTCTCAAATAAATAAATAAAATCATTAAAAACAAAAAACAAATCCATGCTGTCAAGCTGAGAACACAGGCTCTAAACTATCATGTACTTGTCTCTCAGATAGAGCTTGGTCATAGTCAAAGACAGAATTATCTTTGGATAAATGAAGCTTAAGGTACAAAGCCCCCAAGTGTGTGGGTCCCTTCCCATTCATATTTCAATTAAAGATCAACTTCCCTGCCAAATTTTGTATATGTGATGTTTTTAATCTTTTCTTATAGAATTTTCTCCCTCAAATTATATAAGATTTAGGCCCCACAAAACCAAGAACCAACCCTATTGTGAGCTTAGAAGGTCCTTGATTTCTTGCCATGATTAGAGTTCATGGCTGGGGATACAGAAATTAAGATCCATTCTGCAAGACAGGAAGCTGGATATGAAGTTCCCATTAGGCGTTCTTATGTCTCTGCCTATTTCCATGTCTACTCAGACTTCCTGACTCACTGACTGAGAGAAGAAAAGATTATTCGGCAGCATGAAGTTTCTAGGCCTTGCTGATGGTGAAGGGAATGTAGCTCTGTTCCCCACAGAACTGACTCAGAAACTAGTTGGGCTTAGACCTGGAAGGTTTCAGATTTCAGAGCCCCATTAGCAGCATGGCCGAGGGGAGAGAGCATTGACTTTTACATCAGACAGATGTGGATTTGAGTCCTACCTCTTTCACTTACTAGTTGACCTTGGGGATCTTACTTGATCGATCTGAGCCTCATTTTCAATGCATGTAAGTTTGTCATTGTTGTGAGGCCTAATCACAATGAGTAGACAGTGCCTGGCTCTATTACTGTGCTCTATGAATGTGACTATTAGTTGTTAGAGCCCAAGTAAAAGCCAGATAGGACAAAGACAAAGGAAATGAAGCACAAGCAAACATCGTCTATTATTTTATCATTTATCTTATTTGCATATCCAGATATGTGCTACAGATTTGGAGTATCACCCTAGAAATCTTTGATTGTACTATTCTCCTCTTCATTTAGGGCAGATGGACCCTTTTGTATTCATAAGCATTCATTCATTCATTCATTCAACCTATATTTACCAACCTCTTACTAGATGCTGGTCTAGGGACTGGGCAAATGACAGGGAACAAAATAGAAATCTCTGCTTTCGTAGAGGAGCTGGTCTTGGTTGCAGCAGAGTCTCCTTCCCTGTATTATGTATTGGGAAAGGCAGAGAATATTGGTATCAGTGTGCATACATTCATAATTGGAAGTTGAGAGACATTGTATCTAATTGCTTTCTTCTGTTATTATGAAATGAGGTGAAGTGAAAAGCATTTGTGAGGTGGTGAGTAATGGATGTTTTAAGGAGACGGAAAGTGCAGTATGGTCTTTCAGAGCCTGGGGAAGCGAATTTACCAAGCAAATAAATGTGAGAAGATTACTGGGCAGTGCTTAGCGCCCATTTGAGGTCCATGGTCATAATTTTAAAAGAAGATGTGCCCTGACTTGGATGAAGTAAGCACTTTCATGAATACATTGCTACAAGATCATTCTTTGTAGATACATTCAAAGAGAAGGGCAGAATAGGGTTAACAGGAGAATGGGAAAAATTGCAAGGAAATTAGAGAGAAAATGCTTAATACAACCTCCAAATACACAAAAACAGATATAGAGACTACAGAAAACTTGAAATTGAACAAGCTGAGAATTGTGTTCTCCATTTGTATGATGAGGCAGAGGCCAATGACTGAAAATCTCATCTCTCAGTTGCATGGCCATACATCAAAATAACTAGTAAAATTGCTTGCGATGGGGTTCTAACAGAGCATTTACAAATACTCGTGAAATTACAAATACATTGTGAAAATGCTTGAGAAAATACCTCCAGACTGCTCTTCCCACAGCTGATGAATTCCTTAAAGTTGTATAGGTACCGTGCCTTCATAAATGCAGTAAAATTCAAATATATAGAAAGGGGCTTTCTGATTAAATTCTGAATTTCAAAAATAAAGCTTTATTCACTAGATGGGTTTTTTAAAGATATTTTTAATGATGATGAATTTGTACCTTTTTTCTAGCCAATAATCTCTTACTAACTGTTAGAAAATTTAGTATCTATGAGCCACAAATCTGATGCCTTACCTTCAAAAATGTGTGTTCAATGGCTATCAAAACCAATGAGGTATGTGACTTTGTGTGTTCATGTAACATACACATTGTGCATAAATATAGTTGTGTTAATATATATTAGACTCATTAGTGCATATACTTACATACTACACACACACACACACACACACACGCATTCCAAGAACATAAGTTATGAAGTTTATTGGTTAAAAGAATAAGCCATTGAGCTCACTGAAGAAACAGATTCTTGATTCTTTTGAACAAGACCTGTGTAGATTCCTTAGGACACAGATTTATATTTAAGCATGTATCTAAGTGCGAAGGAGGAGGGGGTGGTGTGGAAAAGAGCAGTAGAGGGATGATCTAACAAGTGTGGACTGAGTTGAAGCACGCTATGCCTTTGAGTGAAAAAACCCTGACTGCAAATCTCTACTCTAACTAGTCGTGTGATCTTAGCTAAGTTATCTAACCTTTCTGATCCTCTGTTTCTTCTATAAAATCCTCCAATGGACATAGCTCACAGACTATTGCCTGTAACAACACATATTAATAGACAAAGTGCTTAAATGACCAATTCTGGTCCTTAATAAGTGCCCAGGTGAGTGTTCTTACCTTTGCCTGGTTCTTGGTCACCAGGCCACTGTGTACCTCCCTCCTTGAGTTTGGAAAGGCCCTGTCTGTCCTGGCTGCCTCTTCTGTGTTCCCCATTTTCTGTTCTTCCTAAGCTTGGGATCCTCCCTCACCTGCTCAGTGGCATCTCCCTTGGCCATCCTTCAATTCTGAATTTGGGGCAAGATCCTCATTTTGTCTGCATGTGAATTAATTCCCCCATTTGCCCAGCATATGTTCCATGAGATTGGCAAATACCACCGTTTGAAAACTCATTCAGAATTTATTTCTTAAGTTAAAAGAGTAAGTTTCAAGACAGAATGCAAAATAATAATCCCAGTTTCTAAAAAAAAAAAATATATATATATATAGATAGATAGATAGATAGTGGAGGGAGAATGAACACAAGCATTTTTTCATTTTTCTTTGACATGTACGTTTTGACATGTTTTTATATCATTTCTAGAGGTTACTTTTAAAAGGAAAAGTAAATCAATACAAAATGCACATTATTTGTTTTTCCAATAGGAGAAACGCAGTGCCCATTGGAGCATAGTCATTTATCAATTTAAAATGAAAAACACTTTTTTTTTGGATGCAGAAACATATTTAAAATGAAGGGTTCTATGTATGTTTGTTTTATCTTTAAAAATAAGATAACTCAGAAGAAACATCTGGGAACTAAGGACAGATTTTCATACCTCGAAGTCATTTTTCAACTTCAAGTCGAACAGTGTCCTCAGTAGTTGATAAAAAGCTGTCTCTATAAATATTCCTATGTCAAGGAAGTTATCAGGGGACTAGGAATATTGATATTTTGCCTAAGAGCCTCACTTACCTGAAAGAGGAGCTCATTTTCTACACCTTTTATGAGGAACTGCAGTTTTATGACTCTTCGGAATAAACCAGTTCACTCTATTGATGTATTCTGCTTCATTTCCTCCGAAAGGGGAAATTGAACTGGGTGTGTGATGTGGAACGGGGTGAGGTAGAGCAGAGGGTGCATGCAGAGGGCGGTGGTTGCTACTGCCTGGCCATTCTCTGCTCTCTTTCTGAGCTCCTCAGTAATTTTCTTTCTTGAACAGCAGCTTGCTCGCATCTGAGTGCGCACCATTCATGCGAAAGCCTAGGTACGAATTGTTTAATATGGGCAGCAGATTAAAAGGAAAAGATGACAGAAAGGAGCTTCAAGAAGTGCAAGGAAGCATTTAAGACCCATGCAAAGATTCCATTACGTGTGGTTCCCCAGAAAGGAATTTTAAGTAGTTCTCACACATTTTTTGTTTGTTTCTTTCAAAAGTACTTTATAAAATTCGGCCATAAGGATGATCCCTATAAATTTCCTTTTTCATTACTAGATTTATCTTTTCTTGAATAATGAATGTGAGGAAGACTAGGTTGACCTTTATTCAAATTCGTGCATTTTGGGGCATTAAAAAAACAACAACAAAAACAAACAAACAAACAAAACCTACTTTGAGGCTCTAGGCCATAATCTAGGGATACAAAGTAAGATATGATCAGTGCTTTCACATAATGTAAGTCCAAGAACGATTCCCCAAAAATCTTGGTGCTATGGAAAGAACACAACATTGGTTGCAAACAGTCTGTGTTTCCCTCCTTCCTTCCTTCCTTCCTTTTTTCAGTCTTGTGTTTTCATCCAGATTCAATCAGTACTAGTTATCTACCAGTTACTTCTTTTCCAAGAAGTGGAGATCAGACCAACTTCAATGCATTCCCGTGAAGAATAATGAGTTGATGTATGTACAACATCAAGTGCAGTAGCCAGTCGAGAAGGGCCACTTACACCTTGTATCACAGGTGCCCTGATGGTGTTAGGAGCCTGCAGTTTGGGACCTGATGGCCTGACTTTGAACCTCAGTCCAGTCACTTACCCGCTTCATAATCTTGGGCACACCCCTTATCCTTTCTGTGCCTCAGGTTTCTCATCAGTAAAGAGAAGATAATAGTAGTATTGGTAGGGTAGGGTTTTGAGGATAAATGAGTTAATATGTATAAAACACCTGAAGTGCCTGGCTCAGGATAAGCTCTGTTGAAGCATGTGCTCTTTTTTTTTTTTTAAATAATTGTCAGTCCTTTTTCAAGATTGAGTCTAAGTGGTTAGTCTATTTTTTCTTTTTTTGTAATAGTGATCATGACTTCCATTTTGCCTTACTTGCTTTCATTTTGCATTGTTTTGCCTATATTTTCCTTATAACCTAAGTACATATCTGTGCATGGTTAAACCTTCACAGAAAAGAAAAAGGAAAAAAAAAGCAGATATAGGTTCAGTTAGCACCTTGGTTTTTAATGAATGCTTCTATCCCTCATAGCAGTATTTAGCAGATAATCAGCAAATAGCTATGAATAGGGAAGTCAGATATATGACTCTTAAATAGTACTTTGACATTGCTCTATCAACTTTTATAGTTTTTATTCTAAAATAATTTTATATATCATATATAATTTATATATGTAAATGACACATATTTTATATTTTCTGTTGTATTTATATTTTATAAATTATATATATAATTTCCAGTAACAAGGGATAGACTGTGGGGAAGGTGGGGATGGAAGGGAACTACAATAGTAGGAGGCTTTATTAGTCTTGACATAGGCTAAAGAAGCCTTCCAAAGGCATCTAGATTCCTTTGCAAAATAGTCTTAAGTGAGGGTCATAGCAATAGAGAGTCATTAGAAGACCATTTGGTACCAGGTTTCGCTGTACATTTGGTTGGGCAAGTCACCAGTAAGACTTCTGAGAAATAAATTAACTCCTGTGCCCGAGGTTCCTCATCTGTCATGTGGAGAAATTAACGTTGGTCTCAGAGGGTTGTTATGATGATTAAATGAATTAATATATACCAGGCCCTTAAGACAGTGCCTGATCTTACATAACACTATTATTGCTCTATTATTGTAATACTCATCACACATTACATGAATATATTCTCTTTTTTTTTTACATGAATGTATTCTTATGTCTGCCTTTACATAGTAATTATTAGAGATATGGACCTTGGTTGAGTGCATATTTACTTTTATATATTTATAAATTTATGTATATTCTAATAGGAATATACATAGTGTTATTAATATTATAACAATGGTCTTATCTTGGTTCATATAAATGATACTTTGTTTTTTCCTTTCCAAATGAATGCAAGTTCATAAAATTTCGGACAATGCAGGAGCACCCGGTTGGCTCAGTCGGTTAAGCGTCTGCCTTAAGCTCAGATCATGATCCCAGGGTCCTGGGTTTCAGCCTTGCACTGGGCTCTCTCCTCAGTGAGGAGCCTGCTTCTCCCTATCCCCCTGCCCCTGCTCATGCTCTCACTCTCTCTTGCTCTTGCTCTCTCTCGATCTCAAATAAATAAATAAAATATATTTTTTTTAAATTTGGGCAATGCAGAAATCTGTGAAATAAAAACTTAAGCCCTTTTGGTCTTTATTCTCTTTCCTTTTCTCGTAGAGTACTCCTGGAGTAATATCAGTTTTAAAGTATTTTCAGTAGAGTTTGAGAGTCAGGGAGGAAAAGGCCTCTAAGGTCATAGAGTTTTAGAAACACTGAACTGTAGGTCCCTGGTGGAGATACAGACTATAGATGGACATATTAAAAGTATTAGAAAGTCTTATAAACAAACTGGCCATGCTAAACTCTTAACAGTGTTTGCCTCCCATTAATATCCAACAGGACACATTTGGGAAATGTTGTATTAAGCTACAGGCAGCATGAAAGAGTGGAAAGAACATGAACTTCTGGGTCAAAAGGGTCTGGATTTGAATCTAAGCTCTGTTTTTTAGTGAATCTATATTAATTCCTTTACTTTTCATTTTACTTTGAATGTAATTCAGTTTTCTTTTCAGCAAGATAAGGATAATATTATTCCCAAAGATTCATTGTAAAAATTAAATAACAGATAAAAAACATAAGCGTATTTCACAAATGGTACCTCCCTTCCCTTCTCTCCAATGAATGGAAAGACATATACAGAGAGGTTTCTGACAGACATCAGGAATCCCTGGGGAAGTGTTTTGCAAATTGCTTTTTGAAGAGAAATGTTTCTGGCTATGGTTTAAAATAGGATAGAAGATGCCTTAGTCTATGAGATTCACTTTTCAGGAAAAAATACATCCAGGGACTTGGTCTTGGCCTCATATTTCCTTTACCTCAAAGCAATATACCTTATCTCCCCATTTTGTCACTTTCATGGCTCAAGATGTAGCCAGTTTGGGGTGCCGTTTATCACATAATATGCTCAAGTCCTGTTAATTCTCACCTACTCAACCAATGACTATGTCATTGCAACAGGGCAAAGTGGTCTTATCACATGCCAGCATCCGGGGTAGCGTTTTATTTTTTTTGCATGAAATGCATACAAATCAAACATTCTGTTGACTCTAAATGTTCTGAACTCTTGGCTACTTATTTAACAGCTGAGAGCTCTGTGCCTGGCTTTCAGTATAGGCAAAATAAGAGAGATAAGGGGAAAAGAGAGGTATGCAAGATAAGTAGGGGACATAGAAATCCCTTTGAATATCTGCATTTGAATGGAAAGCATGCTGAATTGGGGGAAGGACAGAAATGGATGAGCCTAGGCTCCAGGGGCTCAGACTGAGCAATTTTCATTTAGAGTTTGTCATTCTTTATATAAACAGTGCTTTGTATTATTGTAATAAGTCATGCCATTGTTGGAATGAAGCCAGTTCTTTTGTGCAACGATGGATGGATAGCAGGCATTATGTCATGCTTTGGTTTTGTTTGTTTGTTGTGTAGATTATAGTTTCTAACACCAGATTTCACTGGCCTTTATGATTTTATTTCTGATTTAAAAAATTTAAAAATACAGAGTAATTTCTCTGAAATTCAGACTGACTCATTTGGAATGGGTAGTGATTGGGGCATTGTCTGAACCAATCTTCTGAGCAAATCTTTATTCACAGAGAGTTTTAGTCTTAAGAAGATTTTGGAGTGGGGAATATTTAAAATGCGGAAGAAGTCAACTGTTTTCAAGCAACATTCAAGTTCCTCAGACGTTATTTAAATAATGCATGTAATTAAAAATTATTTTTATCTATTCATTAAAAGCAAGATTAAAAAAGGGTATCAAATAGGCTTGGCTTTGTTATCCCAGTCTGAATTAATATTTAATTTAAAAATAGATGCTAATGGATTGAGCTAGACCATATCAGGGAGGGTTTGTGTGTGTGTGTGTTTTAAGGACAGAACATAATAAAGTAAGATACTAAAGGGAAAAACAAAGTAGGGAGTTCAAAGCACTAATGTAGAGATCAGAATTATTGGGGGGTGACTTTGAGGTATTCTTACTAGGGGTGTGACTTGAGCCAAGAGCAGTAGCAGATGCTACTGATGTCTACCCAAGTCTCTTGGAGCCCCTTCTTCTGGTGACGGTGTCCATCCCCCAAATGTGGGCACTCACTAAAGTCTCACAACTGTGACTTTCTCTGGAGGATTACCCTTGGGTGATTGTAGCCAGGGTACTAGGGAGTTACACACACACACACACACACACACACACACGCACACACATGGATGGGAAGAGTAGGTATATTTAAGTCTCAGCCCCTTGCCTCAAGACAGGACAGACTCTGCTCTCCTATTTATCTTCCAGAGTTCCCCATGGGTTAGACTAAAACTAGACTTCTCCAGAAACATCCTATCTCCTCCTTTCTTTCTTACTTCCTACATCTCCTTTTCAGTCTCTCTTGAAAGCAATCCCTCCATCAGCCATTTGCCCGAGAAATTTGCCTCAGGATCTGTGTCAGCTTAAGACAAGTGGCTGAACTTTACTGTGTCTAGTTTCTTTCTCTGGAATAATAGCCATAGAATGAGAAGCACCTGAAGTGAACATTTGATAAGGTAATTCTTACCGATGTTGCTGCCTTTGCTGTTGTTATTATTATTATTATCATCCCTTGAATTATTAGTAGCTGATGTGTAGTGGTATTAAACTACTTCTTAAACTCAAATAACAGAGGGTACATTTCACATTTCAGAGCAGTCAATTTAAGAATACCCACCAGGGACACCTGGGTGGCTCAGTTGGTTAAGCGGCTGCCTTCAGCTCAGGTCATGATCCCAGCGTCCTGGGATCGAGTCCCACATCGGGCTGCTAGCTCGGCGGGGAGCCTGCTTCTCCCTCTGCCTCTGCCTGCCACTCTGTCTGCCTGTGCTCACACTCTCTCTCTCTCTCCCTCTCTCTCTGACAAATAAATAAATTAAAAAAAAAAAAAAAAAAAC
>PISX010024355.1:0-28045 GCA_004024625.1 Mellivora capensis
TCAGGGAGATTCAAATTAAAACCACATTGAGATACCACCTCACACCAGTTAGAATGGCCAAAATCAGCAAGACAGGAAACAACGTGTGTTGGAGAGGATGTGGAGAAAGGGGAACCCTCTTACACTGTTGGTGGGAATGCAAGTTGGTGCAGCCACTCTGGAGAACAGTGTGGAGATTCCTCAAGAAATTAAAAATAGATCTTCCCTATGACCCTGCCATTACACTACTGGGTATTTACCCCAAAGATACAGATGTGGTGAAAAGAAGGGCCATCTGTACCCCAATGTTTATAGCAGCAATGGCCATGGTTGTCAAACTGTGGAAAGAACCAAGATGTCCTTCCATGGACGAATGGATAAGGAAGATGTGGTCCATATACACTATGGAGTATTATGCCTCCATCAGAAAGGATAAATACCCAACTTTTGTAGCAACATGGACGGGACTGGAAGAGATTATGCTGAGTGAAATAAGTCAAGCAGAGAGAGTCAATTATCATATGGTTTCACTTATTTGCGGAGCATAACAAATAACATGAAATTAGAACTCAATCACAAGAGGAAAGTTGGACAGAACCAAAATACATGGAGGCTAAAGGGCATCCTACTAAAGAATGAAAGGGGTGACAAGAAAATTAAAGAAGAATTGAAAAAATTCATGGAAACAAATGATAATGAAAACACAACTGTTCAAAATCTGTAGGACACAGCAAAGATGGTCCTCAGAGGAAAGTATATAGCAATACAAGCCTTGCTCAAGAAACAAGAAAGGTCTCAAATATACAACCTAACCCTACACCTAAAGGAGCTGGATAAAGAGCAGCAAAGAAAGCCTAAACCCAGCAGAAGAAGAGAAATAATAAAGATCAGAGCAGAAATCAATGAAATAGAAACAAGCAAACAACAACAGAACCAGTAGAACAAATCAATGAAACTAGGAGCTGGTTCTTTGAAAGAATTAATAAGATTGATAAACCTTGGACACACTTATCAAAAATAAAAGAGAAAGAACCCCCAAAAATAAATTCATGAATGAAAGAGGAGAGATCACAACAAACATCAAAAAAATACAAACAATTATAAGAACATATTATGAGCAAATATCGCCAGCAAATTTGACATTCTGGAGGAAATGGATGCACTCTTAGAGACATATAAACTACCAAAACTGAAAAAGGAAGAAATAGAAAACCTGAACAGACCCATAAGCAATAAGGAAGTAGAAGCAGTCATCAAAACTCTCCCAACAAACATGAGCCCAGGGTCAGACCACTTCACAGGGGAATTCTACCAAACGTTTAAAGAATAATTAATACCTATTCTCCTAAGACTATTCCAATAAAATAGAAATGGAAGGAAAACTTCCAAACTCATTTTATGAGGCCAGCATTACCTTGATCCCAAAAGCAGACAAAGACCCTATCAAAAAAGAGAATTACAGACCAAAATGCTTGATGAACACAGATGTGAAAATTCTCACCAAAATACTAGCCAATGGGATCTAACAGTACCTTAAAAGGATTATTCACCACAATCAAGTGGGATTTATTCCAGAGCTGTAAGGTTGGTTCAACATCTACAAATCAATCAATGTGATATAATACATTAATAAAAGAAAGAACAAGAACGATCTGATACTCTTAATAGACGCTGAAAAAGCATTTGACAAAGTACAGCATCCTTTCTTGATCATAGGGATCAAGTGTAGGGATAGAGGTTACGTACCTCAATATCATCAAAGCCATTTTGAAAAACCCACCACAAATATCATTCTCAATGGAGAAAAACTGAGAGCTTTCCTGCTAAGGTCAGGAACACAGCAGGGATGTCCATTATCCCCACTGCTATTCAGCACAGTACTAGAATTCCTAACCTCAGCAATCAGACAACAAAAAGAAATTAAAGGCATCCAAATTGGCAAAGAAGAAGTCAAAATATCACTATTTGCAGATAATATGATACTTTATGTGGAAAACCCAAAAGAATCCACTCCAAATCTGCTAGAACTTGTACAGGAATTCAGTAAAGTATCAGGATATAAAATCAATGCACAGGAATCAGTTGCATTTCTATACACCAACTATAAGACAGAAGAAAGAGAAATTAAGGAGTCAATCCCATTTACAATTGCCCAAAACCATAAGATACCTAGGCATAAACCTAACCAAAGAGGCAAAGAATCTGTACTCAGAAAGCTTTAAAGTACTCATGAAATAAATTGAGGAAGACACAGGGACACCTGGGTGGCTCAGTTGGTTAAGCGGCTGCCTTCGGCTCAGGTCATGATCCCAGCGTCCTGGGATCGAGTCCCACATTGGGCTCCTTGCTCGGCAGGGAGCCTGCTTCTCCCTCTGCCTCTGCCTGCCACTCTGTCTGCCTGTGCTTGCTCGCTCGCTCTCTCTCCCTCTCTCTCCGACAAATAAATAAATTTTTAAAAAAATTTAAAAAAAAAATTGAGGGAGACACAAAGAAATTGAAAAGTGCTCCATGCTCATGGGTTGGAAGAACAAATATTGTGAAAATGTCTATGCTACCTAAAGCAATCTACACATTTAATGCAATCCCTGTCAAAATACCATCAATTATTTTTCAAAGAAATGGAACAAATAATCCTAAAATTTATATGGAACCAGAAAGACCTTGAATAGCCAAAGGGATGTTGAAAAAGGAAGCCAAAGTTGGTGGCATCACAATTCCAGACCTCAAACTCTATTACAAAGCTGTAATCATCAAGACAATATGGTACTGACACAAAAACAGACACGTAGATCAATGGAACAAAATAGAGAGCCCAGAAATGACCCTCAACCCTATGGTCAACTAATCTACAAAGCAGGAAAGAATGTCCAATGGAAAAAGGACAATCTCTTCAACAAATGGTGTTGGGAAAATTGGACAGCCACATGCAGAAAAGTGAAATTGGACCATTTCCTTACACCACACATGAAAATAGACTCAAAATGGAGGAAAGACCTCAATGTGAGACAGGAATCCATCAAAATCCTTGAGGAGAACACAGGCAGCAACCTCTTCAACCTCAGGTACAGCAATTTCTTCCTAGAAACATTGCCAAAGGCAAGGGATGCAAGGGCAAAAATGAACTACTGGGACTTCATGAAGATCAAAAGCTTTTGCACAGCAAAGAAAAACACATCAATAAAACCAAAAGACAAGTGACAGAATGGGAGAAGATATTTGCAAATGACATATCAGATAAAGGGTTAGTATCCAAAATCTATAAAGAACTTATCAAACTCAACCCCCAAAGAACAAATAATCCTATCAGGGAATGGGCAGAAGACATGAACAGACATTTCTGCAAAGAAGACATCCAGATGGCCAACAGACACATGAAAAAGTGCTCCCATCATTCAGCATCAGGGAAATACAAATCAAAACCACAATGAGATACCACTTCACACCAGTCAGAATGGCTAAAATTAACAAGTCAGGAAAGGACAGATGCTGGGGAGGGTGCGGAGAAAGGGGAATGTTCCTACACTGTTGGTGGGAATCGAACTTGGTGCAGCCACTCTGGAAAACAGCATGGAGGTTCCTCAAAAAGGTGAAAATAGAGCTACCCTATGACCCAACAATCACACTGCTGGGTATTTACCATAAAGATACAAATGTAGTTATCCAAAGGAGCAAGTGCACCCCAATATTTATAGCAGTAATGTCCATAATAGCCAAACTATGGAAAGATCCTAAATGTCCATCAATAGATGAATGGATAAAGAAGATGTCAGATACACACACACACACACACACACACACACACAATGGATTACTATGCAGCCATCAAAAGAAATGAAATCTTGCCTATTGCAACAACATGGATGAAACTAGATATCACGCTGAGTGAAATAAGTCAATCAGAGAAAGACAATTATCATATGATCTCCCTGATATGAGGAATTTGAGAGGCAGAGTTGAGGGGTTGTGTGGTAGGGATGGAAAAAATGAAACAAGACGGGATTGGGAGAGAGACAAATCATAACAGATTCTTAATCACACAAAACAAACTGAGGGTTGCTGGGGGTACGGGGGTAGGGAGAGGGTTGATTAGATTATGAACATTGGGGAGGGTATGTGCTATGCTGAGTGCTGAGAAATGTGTAAGCCTGATGATTCACAGACCTGTACCCCTGGGGCTAATAATACATTATATGTTAATAAAAATAAAAAATTAAAAACAAATAGACAAAAAAATTAAATCTACCTCAATGTTTTTTTTTAATTCAAACCCTGTGTTTTTAAATGATTTTCAGTGAACATTCTTAAAAAGTATTTTTTCCTTAAAAAACTCAACCATTCTTCATATCACTTACTTAACTAAGAATTGAAATATAGTATTCAAAATAAAATGTCTTTAAAGAAATAGTAACACAGCACTCTTTCACAAAAAGCAATTTGAGCTGTGTTTAGACACCAAACATAAAAACTCAATGTCTATCCTTTTCTCTTTTTAAAAAAATATATCTTACATATTTTGAGCACAAATGCAGGTCAATCTCCAGCAGGCATTCCATTAAATAATGCCAAACTGATGTTAATAAACATGTATAACTCAAATTATGTTTACTCTTTAGTCACTCAGAAGAAGGCTCTGCAACAAAGCTTTCTATTTAAAAAACTATGGCTATGAGCTTTTCATTTTAAATTTTGTTTCATTATTTTTGAGTAAAAAGATCTACATCTTTTGTTCATGATGACTCTATAAAATTTTATATTAATATAGAATTACTACCAAGAGTCTTACAATGTTCTGATATTTGAAAATAATTTCAAGTAGTTTCCAGTTTTCCTAACAGTTACCTTCCAGTTTGCTATTTATAATTCCCTAATTTAGAAGACACTCTGTGATGTTTATTGATGTCTTATTTTAGCATTTGTTTTTCAGAATGCGCCACATTTAAGTTGGATTTGTGATTATCTCCAGAATGATTCTTGTGTAACTTTTTATGATAGAATACTGCCTTTTTCATTTATGCTTTCTACAAATATTTATCAAATCCCAACTCTATATCATGCATACTTTACTAGACAATTGACATATATTATGGAAGAAAGCAGATTGGCATCTTCTTAGAGTTTTAATCTGGTTGAGACAGCCATACAAAAATGAATATGAAACATAATAAATTGGTAAATTATACAATCTGTTAAAGAAGAATAATTGCTCAGAGGAACAAGGAAAAATAGAGCAGGGGATTTGAAATTAAACAGGACAAAAGGGATTTTCAGTTATTCTTCACTACAAACTACTCCAAAACTTAGTGGCCTAAAACAATGTATTACCTTCTATAGTACTGTGTTTTAACTGGGCTCAGTTAGTTGGTTGCTTGGGTTTCTCATGTGTTTACAGAAAGATATTAGTCAAGAATCTTGTCTGGGCTAGAAGTCCAAGATTGCTCAGTCACATGGCTAGCAGCTGAAGTAAGCTGAGGTTACTAAACAAAAGAGCCTATACGTGGCCTCTCCATGTGACTCTGACATCATATCATGGAGGTTGGATTCTAAGACAGTGCTTTCAATGACCATCTTGAAAGTTAGTATTTCAAGAAGTCAAGATAGAAGCTGCAAAGCTTCCTTTGACTTAGCCTTAGAAGTTCTAGATTGTCACATCTGATACATTCTATTAGTTCTAAATAAGTCACAGTCTGGCCCAGATTCAAGATGGGGAGGCTACACAAAGGTCACTGAGGGTCATCTTTAGAGACTGGTTATCATAAGAAGTTGTTGCAGTTTTAAGTAAGATGATCACAGTTATTGAAAATTTAAGAGTTTAAAAAAGGGGGTGAGTTAAGGCAGGCAGATATCTGAAGAAAGATAGGAACAGCCAGTGTAAATACTTTAAGGCAAAACCATGCATACCAGATTTAAGAAGTTAAAGAGAGCAATGAATGGAGTGAGTGAAGGGAAAACTAGTAAAAGATGAGGCCAAATATTATGGGGGCCAAATCACTCAGAGAAAAATCGATCACCAGCTTTAGCACAATAATGATCATTTATGACTTCATGAGAAGTTCAGAGTGTGAAGCCGGATTGGAAGAGGCTTAAAGGAGAAAACGAGTTATGTAATTGATAGTATAAACAATCTTTCCAAGAAGACTGTATGAAGAGTCTAAAGAGGCCTAGGAAGCTACTCTCTGTAAGATAGCACAGTGAAGAAAAGAGAATGGCAAGGAGAAAACTCCAGAAACTTGTACACATTTCCCTTTGATCAGCACATGTTTGTGAGGAAACAACCCAAGGTTATGAGAATAACTACCTGAAGGATTAGAGGAAACAATATTCGGAGCTCACAGAGGTCTGAGAATAGTAGGTGTTTTTCAGCCAAGGAAACTCATAATTCATGGGGAAAGTTGAGCAGAATACTCAGAAAGATACTGCTTGTGGGCCAGTAAAAGCCCAAGACTAAATAATGTTCTGTTTCTATGTAATTTTAAAAACAGGACCCAAAAGAATCAAACTGTGTCCATGTAATTCGACTATTTCCCAGAATAAAGCTAAAGAACATTTATAGGATAACAAAAATATCTAGCACCCAACGGTAAAATCATGTCTAGCATAAAATAAAAAAATTACCAGATATGCAAAGAAGTAAGAAAATCTGAACCATAATGGAGAGAAAAAAATATCAGCCAAAAACAATCCAGATCTTGGTATTTAAATATATTCCAAAGATAATTGGTGTCTGGGTTTTTTTTTTGATATGTGTAAAATAATATCAGAAAGATCAGAAGAAGAGCAATATGAGCAACATATTCTTAATAAGCTACTTACACTGTTTGTGAAGTGGTACATCACGTAATATTACTTGAAGATAGAAACAAACACTAAAATAACTAAAGAATCATAGCTAATAAGCCAGCAATACACATAAAATGGAATAAAGATGGTCAGTCCAAAAGAAGGCAGAGAAAGAGAGAAAAATACAAAGAATAAAAAGACAAACATAAAGAAGTAGCAAACAGTTGACTAATACTTAACCATGCCAATAGTCATATTAAATGTATATACACTCAATATTCCCACTTAAAAGGCAAAGATTATCTGGTTGGATAAGAAAGCAAGAATCAATTATTTGTGGTCTGCAAGGAACCCAATTTAATGCAAAGATAAAAATAAGTAAAAAATAAAACAATGGAAAATTATATGCACGTTAATGGTAACCAAAGAAAACTGGAGTGACTAAGTTAGTATTAGACAATACGGGTTTCAGAGAAGGAAATATTACCAGAGATAAAGGATGTCATTATACAGGGGCACTGGAAAATTTCTGAGCTTGAATAAGTTCATTATCTTGACTATGGTAATCGTTTCATGGTAAGTCGGTCAAAACTATCAAACATTACACTTTTAAATGTACATTACTTGTCAACTACATATCAATCAATCTGTTGCCAAGAACCAATAAAGAAATAGATGGAAGAAGCAGTATGATTTGATGCTAAGGAAATGATCCAGCATAGATTGAAAATTAATGGTAATGGAGAGGAGAGAATTTCTGGAGTATGTTCTTGAGTAAGTTTGCTTTTTTGTAGTTTATTTATAATTTTAATGTTTTTTTTTCAAAGACTTTATTTATTTATTTGTCAGAGAGAGAGAGAGCAAGAGAGCAAGCACAGGCAGACAGAGTGGCAGGCAGAGGCAGAGGGAGAAGCAGGCTCCCTGCCAAGCAAGGAGCCCGATGTGGGACTCGATCCCAGGATGCCAGGATCATGACCTGAGCCGAAAGCAGCCACTTAACCAACTGAGCCACCCAGGCGTCCCTGTAGTTTATTTATAATTTTAAAGCTATTTCTTTTTTCCCACTGACATCTCTTCATAGCCATTATCACCACTCTTGTCCAAGCTACTATCGTCTCTTTTTGTACTGATCTGAGAATAAAAACAAAACTCCTGAAAATGGTCTTTAGGACTTTCCATGATCTGGTCCTTACCTATTGTTCAATCTTTTCTTCAGATCAACTTGCTCTTATTCTCCCTTTGATCTATATTATCCTGCTTTCAGTCCTTATATTAGCTTTCTAAGGCTGCTGTAACAAAGTACCACACATTGGATAGCTTACAACAAAAAGAGTTTATTATCTCACAGTTCTGGAGACCAGAAGTCCAAAATCAAGATGTTAGCAGGGCCATGTTCCCCCTGAAATGCCTGAGGAGGATGCGGTCCAGGATTCTCTCCAAGCAGTTGGTAGCCTCAACCATTCCCTGACTTAAAGGCCATCTTCTACCTATGTCTCTTCATATAGTCTGCACATCTTTGTCCAAATTTCTCCCTTTTATAAGGGCATTCGTCATATCAGATTAGGGCCTACTATAATAACCTCATTTCAACTTTGTTAAACCTGCAAAGCCCCTATTTCCAAATAAGGTCATATTCTAGGAAACAGTCAACAAAACAAAGAGGCAACTCATGGAATGGAAGAAGATATTCACAAATGACACTACAGACAAAGGGCTGATATCCAAGATCTATAAAGAACTCCTCAAACTCAGCACACACAAAACAGATAATCATGTCAAAAACTGGGCAGAAGACATGAACAGACACTTCTTCAAAGAAGACATACAAATGGCTAACAGACATATGAAAAAATGTTCATCATCTTTAGCCATCACGGAGATTCAAATCAAAACCACACTGAGATACCACCTTACACCTTACATTTAGAATGGCCAAAATTAACAAGACAGTAAACAACATGTGTTGGAGAGGACGTGGAGAAAGGGGAACCCTCTTACACTGTTGGTGGGAATGCAACTTGGTCCAGCCACCTTGGAAAACAGTATGGAGATCCCTTAAGAAATTAAAAATAGAGCTACCCTATGACCCTGCAATTGCACTACTGGTATTTACCCCAAAAATACAGATGTAGTGAAAAGAAGGGCCATCTGTACCCCAATGTTCATAGCAGCAATGGCCAAAGTCACCAAACTGTGGAAAGAGCCAAGATGAACTTCAACAAACAAATGGATCAAGAAGATATGGTCCATATATATAGTAGAGTATTATGCATCCATCAGAAAAGATGAATACCAAACTTTTCTATCAACATGGACAGGACTGGAAGAGATTATGCTGAGTGAAATAAGTCAAGCAGAGTCAATTATCTTATGGTTTCACTTACTTCTGGAGCATAAGGAATAACACAGAGGACATTGGGAGATGGGAGAGAAGTGAGTTGGGGGAAATTGAAAGGGGAGATAAGCCATGAGAGACTGTGGACTCTGAGAAACAAACTGAGGGTTTTGGAGAGGAAGGGGATGGGGGGTTGGGTGAGCCTGGTGGTGTGTATTATGGAGGGCACATATTGCATGGAGCACTGGGTGTGGTTCGTAAACAATGAATGCTGGAACACTGAAAAGAAATAAAATAAAATAAAATAAAATGGAAAAAAATATAATACTAAAAAAAATAATAAAGTCACATTCTTAATACTGGAGATGTGGACTTTAGCATATCTTTTTGGGGTAACACAATTTGACCTGTAGTGATTTGCATGTTTATTGAACTCTGTTTTGTAAATGGGCCACATGCAGCTCTTCTGCCTAGGCAGATCCTTTTCCTATTCTTTCCACCAATAACTCCTACCAATCCTTCATATTTAAACTCAAGGGTCACCTCTTAAGACTTCCTTGACTTCCCTCAATACGTCAAATCCCCCAGTCACAGATGCATATAGTCTTGGAAACCTCTCCCTCATAACACTTGTTAGAATACAGATTTGCATTGTAACACTATTGAAATATGTACATCTTCCTTCAGTAAATCGTTAAGTCCATGAATATAGGTAAATGTGTCTTTTTGCTTGCCATTTTATCTCTATTACTTTGCAGAATATAGAGAACACTGTACACTATCAATAAATATTTGTTAAATAAGCTTATTTTTAATTAAATAAGTTGCTAGTTAATGATTTCAAGTAACACAAAAGCTTTAAAAGATATTTTTATTATTGTTGTAAGAGAACATAAAAGTCATGAGGGCCTGGAAAATTAATCAATTGGTTAATTAATCAATTAATTATATACTTTAAATAGAACTTTAACAAGTTTCTCACTATATTATATTGCAGTAAGTTGGACATACGAAGTGGCCCATTTTCACTTTTCAAATGAAATTAATTTTGTTCTACTATGTGAATCAATATGAAAGTTAAGTGTAAAATCGATTCTGGAATGGTTTTCAATTGTCCCCTATTTTTTCTGGTTGTGGCACATTCTGAAATTAGTCTTGGCTGTGTGTATGCTCTGATCTAGTTTTAATTAAAAATCTTCTACATTTCTTTGCATACCATTTGCCTTTTGTATAAACTTTTTAAAAAGACCTATAATATCTCATTCCTTAACTATGAATATGCATATACACCATATAACATGCAAGTGAGGGCCACATTTTAGTGCTATAACTGACTGATATTCTGAGATTTATTAACAATCAAATTTAGCTTAATTAATCTTTAATGAAATGCCAGTGTTAACAGGATAACTTGAAGCTTTTACAAACTTTTTTGTATTCTGCTAGCTTTCAATATGACAGGCAATGCTGACAACTTTTATCAGCTGTCAATTCAATGTTGTCAGTCTGGAGTCAGGATGAATTTTTTTCTTTTTAATGCACTTACAAAACCACACAATTGAAGAAAGAAGTTATGGTTAGACACAAAATCTTTTCCTAGACTTGAATTAGAACATTCTGAAATTTTCTATAAACTAAATGTTAATCCTTACATATTTAGAAGTATTTAAGGATTTTTTTTCAAATTTTAAGAAAAAAATCAAATGAAAACTTTTCATAATATGTTCCCCTAGTTTCTAAAACTGTAACATTGCTAAATATCTACCAAATCATGTATACATGCGTACAGGATCAGTAATAGTACATAACAGAGCTAAAAGGCCCTAAATTCTATACCTGAGATATGATTTGCATAGATAAAGTCTTCACCTTTGAATTGAAAATAAGGTGATACAAGAATAAAATACATATCAATGTGAAAAAATAATTTGTTGCTCATAAACAGAAAATAACCTTGGAGCATGGGTCCAAGGAAAGGGGCTTGGACCAGGGTAATGGCTGTATATTTTAAAAGAAGAGAAAAATATTAAGAAAGAAGAAAACATATTTAGAGAAGGGGAGGCAGGGGAGAGCAAAAAGACAGGGTGATTCACTAATTTGACCTGATGGATGAGATATTGGTTTTATTTTCTGAAAGAGAAAACTACAGAGGGGACCTGATTTAATGCTTTGAGGTATTTTGCTGTGCACATTTTAGAAGGTCCTGCTTCTCATACCATTCCTCACTGAGGAAATCTTTGCCCTCAGTATCTGCTCAATTGTTTAGCCATGTTTTATTACATATCCCCAAATGTACATTAGCTAAGGCTAAGTATAATCAGAGCAGATGCCTATTTTATGTTAGACATGAACTTGCCATAAGCATATGACTTGGCCTGGTGTTGATGCCTCTGCAAAAATGCAAAAGTTTAATATCCATACCCTCTTAAGTATTTGAACCTGGAAGCACAGAAAGAGATTGGCTATTCTTAGCAAGCTCTAGAGCTAGAAAGTCAAGTACTTCTAATGTGGAAGAAAGTAGCTCTTCTAAGAAGCATCCAAGATTATTAGTTGTATATAGAGAAAGCAAACATCAGAAACACATAGTTAAGCAGATAGATCATCCATGAAAAAGGGAAAGAGAAACCATTTTTCAAAACACAGAATACAAATTTGGTTCCTGGTGCCTTGCTATAATTCTGGGCCTTGGATTTCCTGAGTCTCTGTTTTGTCTTTATAATAAAACACCATTTTTTAAACTACTAGAGAGGTATTTGTTGCTCATAAACAGAAGATGACATGGTGTCACTTTATATAATAAAGTCTAAAACTAAGGCCTGATACTGTGTGTTGCCATGACATGATACTGTGTGTTGCCATGATATCACTTTATATAATAAAGTCTAAAACTAAGGCCTGATACTGTGTGTTGCCATGACTTGCAAGTAGACCATGAATGGTCTACTTGCAAGCACTCCTCCCAACTCTGCTCCCATGAATAAGGTCTTCTAGTCAAACAAATCTAATCAAAGGGATAAGTACAGTTTCTGTTTATCCCTGAGTCATGAGTTTCTGTTCCCTAATAGCTATTCAAAGAAGCCAACCACATCCTCCCTTGGGAACCAGGGATCACCCTACCATCTTAACATTATAAAACCTGCCTTCCACAGCCACTATTAGTTCACTCTGTTCCAGATTACAACCCCCATGAGGCCCAAATGAGGGTATCCTATGCCCTCCACCATAGGCTATGAATTTATGTGCTAATTTGCTATGGGTCTCAGGTAGGTGTCATGTCTTTGGCCATCCTCATAATCCAAGTGAGAATCCCTTTCTCACCAAGGATTAAAACCTTCAGTGTATGTATCTAAACACTAGGTATATTAGGCTTACTGGGCCCTCTCATTTAGACTATTTAATTTTTTTTGTTTTTAACAAGCACTTACTTGTTAAAAAACAAATAATTTTTAAATAGTCTATATTTCTCTCATATCTTTATCATATTCATTTACAAATGTTAGGTCTAAGTAACATATAGCCATAAAATTAATGGATAGTCTGTCTAGCCAAGGTAACTTTACATTTTCATCATAGATAAAAAGGCGAACACATAAATCACTGGACAACAGTGACTTGTGAGATATAGTTAGGACAAAAGATTTAGAAAGTAAAAAAGGTACTCCACAGATATTTTTTAAGCATATTTATAGTTTCAATGCCATCTGGTAAGTGTTAAAAAATGAAATTAAGGCAAAATTATAATTGTTCTTACAACAGGAATAATGAAGCAATTTTAAATCAGATTGTACTATTTATTTGGCTGGTTTTACTTTCTGGAGTACTAGATTTGCAGGAGGTAGCAAGACTACAAAAGTTTATGAATTTTCTATCTGGTTCTTAACCAGATTACTATCTGGTTCTTAAAAAAAACAATTTGAATTCTGAGAGAAAGCAATAAACAAAAAAAAATCATAAGTAAAGGATGTCTCTTGTAAAGTTTCCAGCAAAAGCAATTTTTGATGATTATAGTGTGTAGATAGTATTAAGAAAACTTATAAATCTGTTTCATGTCACAGAATTTCAGGCTAAGCTTAATCTGATATTTAGATCTACATTAAAAATTGAGGCACCCCCAGGTATCCATTTTTAAAAGCTTATTTGCATCCAGGAAAAGTGTCCTGCATTAAGGAAGACTAAGGACATCTGGAGCCAGGAAGTGAGAAAAGGAAATAGCAGCAAACAGAAAGGTACACATTTCCCAGCGCAGCCTCTGCCTAAACCTCACTGTAGCCCAGCTAGAGGGTGTTTGTAGGGAAAGGAACTGCCTTACTGACATTGTCATGATGGGATCAGATCTGAAGAGTTGATGAGTAGTGCGTCCCTGTCTATTTCTGTGTTACAAACAGCAGGCCTCTGGTGAGGTAAAACCGAAAGGCAATGGTGCCAGTGACAATCTTTCTGTTTTGCAGCTCTGGGAACCAAAAGACAGCACCATAGGCAGAAAATGGTGTTCTCCCTGGATGGGTCTGGGAGCAGTGACTGGGCACTGACCTCAAATGACACTGAGGTTTTGTAAGGTCTGGAAATTTTAGATTATAATGACTAATAATTTTAGATTATAATGACTTATAAGACAAATTATCACATCTTATTTGCTCCAAAATCTAATAACAAAAGAATCAAGTATGTTATCTTAAGAGAATTAGATGAAATTTCAAAACTATAAAACACTGTAACTACAAAATTATAATAGCATGTCATTTGGAATGATACAGAGTTATTATTATTATTGTTTGATTGAGTCTCCCTGTTCTGAAATACACATAGTTAATTAAATTTGTTTAAACTCTGTAATACTTCCCAGGTACAGGCGAATATTATACACTTTTCAATTAACGAATATGAATAACTTCAAAAACCTAAAGAAATGGCCAATTTAATGAAATAATTTTTAAAATATCTCTGTTCTTTAGTGACACTTATAACTGTTAAATATGAAAGCTATGGGCATTTTATATAGAACGCACTATAATATTTGAGACTCTTTCACTTTTCCAATAATTCTACAACTTGGGATAGAATGAGTATTTCCTTTGAACTCATATGTATTTCTCAGCTCCTTTTTTCTTTCCTTAATTTGTTGTTTTGTAACAAATTAGTTCTATTATAATATTAATTAAGGCCTATCACAAAATTTCAAAATGTATATAAAGCAGTCATTGCACTCCCTAGTAGGAACCATTGTTGACAATTGGGCGAGTAATTTTCAGACCTTCCCTGTATGTATATAAAATAAATAGTGTGCTTATCTATTGATAAGCATAGTTTTGTATACACATGATATTAAACTGTGTACCCTACTCTGCAGTATGCTTTTCCCCCCAACACTGAACAATATTGTAGGACATAAGCCAATTAGGGTACATCCTTTTCTCAACTGTGTGACGTTTTATTACATGGAAGTATAATTTATGTTTCTAATCTCTTATTAATGGACACTTAGATTATATCCATTCTAATATCTAGACCCAATAATTATATGTTAAAGTGAATCTGAAATTGATTATGTCTTAGCAGAACAAGCGTCTCTCTCTACAGTAACCTTATAATGACCATACATTTAATTAGTTTGAAAAGTAACTTTCTGTAAAACTTTTTTCTTCTGTTTCAAGAAATATAACTTCCTATTTTAAAAATATCTCTTTAATGATTGCTAGTTTCTATGGTATTAGGAAAATACAGTTACAGATGAAGATCATAAAATACTGTACCAGTCAGGTAATTTCATGAGTATGGTGATATCTGCATCCTTACACAATGGATGAGTTTGAGTGTAAAAGAAAAGAAATTGAATATTCCACAAAATAAATACATGACCATTATCAGTAAAGGCAAAAAGTGGCAAAACTCTGAAATTTGAGAAGGAGGAAACAAAGGTTTCCTATATAGAAGGAGGAAACAAAAGTTTCCTATATAACAAAAGTTATAGACCTAATCATTGATGAGAATCAGTCATTTGGAAGAGCCTTATTGTGAGTGGGCAGATGATGTTTTAATTCTTAAATATATTGAGGTGAGGCAATAATTAGACATCAATGTCAGTATTTTCCAAGGAACTGGAAATGTGATTAGAATTAGGTATTATAAGATGAGGAACTATAAAAATGCATGCTATGAGAGTAGACTTAATAGGATAGAAAAGCAAAGAGGTACAAATATAGAGCTCTAGTAGAATAGCTGTAGGCAGTCAACGAGATGATAAAGGGAATCTAAAAAATGGGAGCAAAAGAGTAATACAAGAAAAACAAATGTAGTGCTAGAGGTTCCAAGGAAGAAAGTCTTAACCTAAGAAGAGTTAATTGTCAAATAGTTTTTAAAAAATGTTAAAAAAAAAAAAAAGGAGAGAGAGAGAAAGATGACAGAAGCATTTATTCTATGGGGAGCAAATATATTTAAATTATAATAAGGATTGAGTGAGAAAAAGAAGAGAATTCTAGACCAGGGCACAGCACAATAGTAATAGGCTCCTGGAAGTGAAAGGAAAACCACAAAGGGAAATGAAAAATAGAGTGATTCAACAGATTCAGAAGTTGAGTTGAATACCTCACAACATTCTAATAAACCATTCCTTCCCACAGTCCTTTAATTGCTCCTCCACATTTCTGAGGTCCATTTCATACATTAATTTCTTAAAGAGAAAAGCCCATATATGTCTAAATTCTTTTCAGTAACTTAATAATATTTTATGTGCTGCTCATCTATAATAAATGCTTTTGGATAAATGGTGATAATATTTGATCCACAATGAGCTTAATCAAAACTGGGCTCAAGTCTTGGTCCTGTACTCATTTGCTTATTATGCTTCAGTGACATCAATGATGTCCTAGAGAGGACATCAAACAGTTATCTTTGGCTCACAGCCTGTCTAAAAGAATATGCCTTACTCATGGTTCTATACTGATCTGGCATCCTGGCAACACCCCAGCCATAACTTAGTACATCAAGAGTGGGTTGTATAATTCAAGGCCATCTAACTTCAGAGGGTGTGATAGATAATTGTATGTGTCAGTTTGACTGGATCCTGAGGTGCCCAATGTTTGGCTAAACATTATTTCTGGGTGTGTCTGTGAGGGTGTTTACCGACAAGATTAATACTGGAGTCCGTACACTCAGTAAAACAGATTGTACTCCCCACTGTGGGTGGGCATCACCTAATCCACTGAGGACATGAATAGAATGAAAGGCAGAGGAAAGGAGAATCTGCCTCTTTTTTTTTTAAATTTTTTTCTTTCGATTTATCCATTTGTCAGAGAGAGGGAGAGAGAGAGAGAGAGAGCACAGGCAGACAGAGTGGCAGGCAGAGGCAGAGGGAGAAGCAGGCTCCCCGCTGAGCAAGGGGCCCGATGCGGGACTCGATCCCAGGACGCCGGGATCATGACCCGAGCCGAAGGCAGCCGCCTAACCAACTGAGCCACCCAGGCATCCCGAATCTGCCTCTTTTACTTGAGTGCCTGAGCTGGGAAACTGTCCTTCTCTTGCCATCAGCTCACCTGGTCCTCAGACCTTCAAACTCAGACTTAACTACACCACTGATTTTCCTGTATCTTCAGCTTGCAGACAACAGACTGGGACTTCTCAGCCTCCTTAATCACCGGAGTCAATCCTTCACTGTATATATGAAAGAATGGATAGAGAAAGAAGTCTTATGGAGGAGATGACAGGGAATGGAAGGCAGCAAAAGCACCAGGGAGAGAGATCATGTTTCCAGGAAAGAGGTGGTAAAACCAGCAGCTCCAAAAAGTCTTGATTACTATTCCAATCTCCACCCCATTACTGTGTTTCTCCCCTAGAACAAGGCTTCTTGCTCGAAGAGTCCTTTGAGAAATCTTGGCTCCTTATAATCAATTAACATCTCTGAAGATGAAAGGGCTACAATGGACCACCATTTCCTGAATCTCAAGGACCTTCAAGGGCCATGTACCACCTTCGGAATGGCTACCATAGCCAAGCTCCAACTGTCCTATATTTTCCTTAATGTTTTTTTAAAAGGACTTACTTTTGCATTTATATTATTTAGCTTTTCTTAAACAATGTCAGTCAAAGCTCTTTTTTTAAATAAGTAGTCATATTTTTCTAGTATGTTAAAATAAAGACACGATTATTAAACTGAAGACTATTCCCTGTCCCCTACCCCTTAAAATTATTTTATGTAATTTTGGGCCTCTTTCAATTTGAAAACAACCTAGGAATTTATCATGGATGATAGCAGTGAATCATTTTCTTAGTTTTTTTTCATAATTAAAGAACTCTGCAGTAACCATGTGGTGGTTCCTTTTTTTTTCTTTTTTTTTTTTTTAATTTATTTATTTGTCAGAGAGAGAGGGAGAGAGGGCGAGCGAGCACAGGCAGACAGAGAGGCAGGCAGAGGCAGAGGGAGAAGCAGGCTCCTCGCCGAGCAAGGAGCCCGATGTGGGACTCGATCCCAGGATGCTGGGATCATGACCTGAGCTGAACGCAGCCGCTTAACCAACTGAGCCACCCAGGCGTCCCCCATGTGGTGGTTTCTAATTTGTAGGGCCACCTTCTTGAAATAATTGAAGGAACAACTCTGACATCCTTTGGTTTATCATGTGAAAATTACCTATATTTATGTCTTGAAATTCCAGTTTTGCTTTAGTTTTTTAATGGCTTTCATTTTGCTTGCTGATTTGAGACATTCCAAAATGAACCCTAACATTTCAAAATACTGCAAACACATTAAAAACTAGAAGTAACACAGAGAAGAGAGAAGTAGTTTTATATTTGCATGCATAGGGCAAACAAATTAGTGCTCCGATGATCAATCTGTAGTAGACTTAGCTTTGGAATATTAATGTATGTATTATCAGTATGTGAAAAGTCTCTCTTATTTTTCCTAGGACACATAAAGCATACTAAATATTTAAACTCAAGAAGGAAAACTTTGAGTTTCAAAGAGCTAAATATCATCAGAAAACTATTCTTTTAGAAAAATCACAGTAATTTAAAACAAAAAAATAACCCTTTCCTCAAATTCTAGAGTATAAGACTGATATAACAAATTGTGAGAAATATTACTTTTGTGACATGAAGCAAATTATTAGTATTAATTTAAAAAATACTTACCAATAATGAAATCACTCTATGCAATACACGATTACCTGTTCACCAATCATTTTCAGATAAATTTTAAGAATTAGAGACAACACATTTCCAAATGAAAAGTAAAGAATCTAATTTTTCACAGATTTCTAAATCTAATCAACCAGGAGGAAACAGAACAAAATCAGATGTTGCTAAGTAAGGGCTTGTCTCCTCAATTTGCACCCAGGAACATAAAATTCACTAAGTTTCTCTTAATGCACAATTTCTATTGCAGGGGGTGGGCATGAAAGATGGGAAGCAAGTGAGAGATTCATGGGGCAATAGTGTTTGCAGGGAGAAGCATACTATGCTAATAAGCTACTGCCTGGAGTTAAGAATTCCAGTTTCTTTTCATTCCAGCAGAATACCTCTCATTAGACTCAGGGGCTTTTCACTCCTAACCTGAAAACCATTAGGACTAGTAGAGGATTCATGTTGTCCTGTATTGAGGAACATAAAGCTTGGGGAGTTTTCATCTCCTTTATCTTCTTCATTTATTTTTGTTCATAAAAAAGGCTCAGCAGAACATTTATTTGGTGTTACCAAACATCACAGAGTTTTGTGCTTAACTATTAGTTTTCTATTTGTGGATATTTCTGAAAACTCATTTTTAAAAATGAAGCAAGGATTTCTGCAGACTTCTCATACCTAAACTAAGATAAATGATGTTTTTCTTAGAGGCTGCCTTAGAGGGAATACCACAGCCAAAACAATGTCTTGTGACAAGAGCAGTAATAAGAATTTGAAATGTTTACTCTTCTATCCCAAGGCTCAAACTTTAATAGCCATATAGCTTTGGTAATATGCTACTAATACGTACCACAGTTTCCTTAAAGAAAACAAGATCAGATTAAGACAAATACAATATTCACATCATATCTGTGAGATAAGAATGTTACAGGGAAAGATTCCCAACTTCAGTTAAAAAATGTGAAAACAAATCCCCACCCAAACAAAATCAAAGGATTTTAACAATTTTTTTTCAGCTAATACTGCCAAACAAGAAAATATGCAACTCATAAGTATTTTAAACTGTTAAGCAAGAGGCAAAATTTGCATTTTAATATAATAACAAAATTTATGGGCTATCTTCCAAAGAGACTTTTTTTTAACATGCATTTCTCACAAAATGTGCATTAATAATGCAATGTGCTACCCAAAGAGCTATTCTAAATATTAATTACATAAGGGTAAAAAGAAAATATACCACTGTAAAGATTTAATAGAATCCAATCTATAAATAAAATTGTGTTGCTAGCTTTAATTAAGACATTACACACTAATTTTCCTTAGATGCTCATGATCATAATTATTGTATGCATGGATAAGTTCCTGAATTATTTTAATAGAATTTAGCATGTGTCCTTGTGTCTCTAAGGCCAATAGTGCGTGAATTTAAAAAAAAGGAAAAAAAAAGCACCCATATCAATACTAAAACATAGAAAATTAAATATAGGTAAGATGTGCTTTCCTAAAAATAGGATTTTTAATTAAATATGTTCAATTATATTTGTATAAAATTAATTATATACACTACCCTATCTATGTACCTCACCACACTTTGGGAAAAAATTAAAGAAATAATTTTGTAAAAAATAGAAAAACAAATATCCACTGATCACATTTTTTTTTAATTTGAAAGAGAAATAGAGAGAGAGAGAGCATGAGAAGGGGGAGGTTCAGAGGGAGAAGAAGACTTCCTGCCTAGCAGAGAGCCTGATCTGGGACTCCAGGATCATGACCTGAGCTGAAGGCAGTTGCTTAACCAACTGAGCCAACACAGGCACCCCGCTGACCACATTTCTTTTCATCCTACATATGTGAGGTATGATTTGCTAATATTTATTGCTATTTTCAGCATATAAACATTTCTCCTTTACCCTTTCTACTTGTATTTCCTATAACTTAGTTTTAGTAAGATGACACTTAAGGTGATCAAGAACTACTAAATTGTCAATGTCCTTGACTTTGTAGTTCTATTACTGTATCTAAGATAGGTACTTAGAATACAGTTTTCCTACATTTCTCTTAAAACTATGGCTTGCTAAATATTAGATGAGAGGGCTATCTTAGAAATCACTTAGTTACCCAAGTCACTTTACAAATGAAGAACCTGAAGAGCCAAGAATTGGACTTGTCCAGTTTCCCAGAGCAGCTATAAGAATCTGGTTTGGATTTGGGGTCTCTGAGACTTCCTAACTCCCAAGGTAGTTCACTCTTTACAGCTCTGTTTCAAAAATTCTCCTGGATTCCCTCAGTACTATTATATTATATTATATTATATTATATTATATTATATTATATTATATTATATTTTTATATCATACCCTGTGTCTGGCTCACATCATGAATTCCCATGGTTCAACTTTGTGAATGACACAAAAATATTATTCTCCATCTGGATTTATTTTTACATTTTATTCTTTTAAATCACTTTCCTTTTTTTTAAGATTTTATTTATTTATTTGAGAGGGTGGTGTGGGGGAGGGTGGGAGGGAGAGAGCACACATGAGTATGGGGGATAGAGGAAGAGGGAGAAACAGACCCCACACTGAGCTCAGAGCCCTATGCAGGGTTCAATTCCAGGACCCCCAGACCATGACCTCAACTGAAGGCAGCTATTTAACCAACCGAGCCACCCAGGTGCCCCTTAAATCACTTTTTCTGTGAGAAAACTAAATCTAGATGCTCAATAATGAAAAGAATATGACCATGAGAGAGCAATTAACTTTTCTCCATTGCCTTCCTCATTCCTTATCCTCATCCTAATAGGCAAAAAATCTTGGAGTACATTAGTGCATATCTGCAATCTTGCAGAAATGCATTAGGCAACCAGACTAAGGTGCTTCATTGTATCCACCTTTCCACTCCAGCGTAACTGACACTCTCCTAGAAAATGGCTATGTCTCTCCACACGCAGCCCCCCATGATTTCCTTTCTGCTGGCTTTCTTTCCTGAGCTACCAAACCACATAGCCATGCCTCAGTGTGACTTTTAGTTTCTTCTTCTTCCATTAACCACATCAAACCCTCTGTTATATTTATAAATAAAAGACACTTGAATTTCCATGAAATTCATATCAGTGGACCTTGTTTTCTGCCCTCTGAACTAAATAGGTGTATAGTTCAAAGTGGGTGAGGGCAAAATTCTATAAACCTATCAAGTGGACATTAGTAAGGATCAAAATAATATAACAGTGAAAGTAGACTCCTAAACAGACTTGAGAGAATGAAGCCACATTCTTCCATGATAAATGTTGTTTTTAACATATAGGTGACTTTATAGTGATAATTGGTATAATTGCTCAAATAAAACAAGTAGGAAAAGAGGAAGTTCTATCATAACAAAAATAAAGACTATAAAAATATAGTTTTGAAATAAATTTAGTTGTTGTGGTAAATTAAATTTCCATGTGTGGATTTTCAATTTTTGGATCTGATCACAAAATAAGATGATGTCCCATAGCCTAGTACTTAAGGGACTTGGATATAGGACACAATTGTTATTAAATCTGATATGCTTTTCACATATGCTTATGCCAGAGAGATCACCAAGAACAGAATAAAAATAAACAAGAAATGGGATGCCTGGGTGGCTCAGTCAGTAAAGTGTCTGCCTTCAGCTCAGGTCCTGATCTCAAGGAGTGCTCAGGGAAAGGAAAAGCTCAGTATGCGCTGGGCAGGATGGCGCCATCAGGGAAGCACCAAGGAGATTCTAAGACTACCACTGAGTTTTATAGGATGCGAAGGATGTAAAAAAATTAGAGAGGTGAAGCTAACAGTCAACTGTAAGGCAACAGTAATTTCAAACAGCACTTGCCCCAATCTAAACTATTGATTACCTCATATCCTTTCCTCAAAATGTTTTTTAGTCATCATGATTTCAATAAATGGCATCTACCAAGCTGACCAAGCCAGAAAAAACTTTCAAAAACTCATCACTAGGGGCGTCTAGGTGGCTCAGTGGGTTAGGCCTCTGCCTTCAGCTCAGGCCCTGGTCTCAGGGTCCTGGGATCGAGCCCATCTCTCTCTCTCTCTCTGCCTGCCTCTCTGCCTACTTGTGATCTCTCTCTCCATCAAATAAATAAATAAAATCTTTAAAAGAAATTCATCACTAAATACTATTAATTCTACTTTCTAAAGCAAATCTATCTATCCACCTCTCACTATTCTTCCTTAGTCAAGTTTGGACTGCTACCCTAGCTTATATCTGTTCTGCCTGCTTTCTTTTTTGCCCTCTCTTATACATCCCACACAACAGCAAAAGTAATAACACAAAATGAAAATCAAAAAATGTGATACTCATGCTTAAGACCTCTGGAGACCCTCTATTTGACTTCAAATGAATCGAATTTCCATAACATGGACTAACTGTCCTGATGCTTCTCTGCATTCCAGTGTGATTTCTTGCCATTTTCCCCATCGATCATGATGGTCCAAATAAACTTGGCTTTCTTTCTACTTCTTGAACAAACCTGAGTTCCTCCCCATCTTGGGACTTCTAACACTTGATGTTTTGTTTTGGTTTTTTCCCCTGGCAATACTTTTTTCTCCTATCTCTCCCTGACCAGAGCCTCTTCCCTCTTAATACTTAAACAGTATTTTCTCAGAGTCCTAGAACCAACCAAATTCTAGGCATTATGCTACTTTTTCATTACCTGCAACACTTTTTTTTCTTTCATAGAAATGTGTAATTACAGTATATAGTTTTGGATATTTGATTCATTAATGTTTTTCAACATCACTATATTATAAAATATGTCCTTTTTCTATAATTCCTTCCTTAATGCTTACTATAATACATAAAAATATTTCAAGAATGAAGGAATAAATAGATTAATAAACATTAACACATCTACCCCTGAGATATCTAGGTATATCTTATCTATTGACAGATAAGTCTTGTGGGGGGATATTCACAGGACTCAGTCTTAGAGGAGCAAGTGGAAGGGTGCTGGAAGTACACTCAGTCTGAGGCCATAAGGACCACATCACTAGCTTTCTCATTTTCTCCACTCAAAAATAACACCCTATCCCATTATTGGTGGAAAGTAGAAAATAGGATAGTTTACCAGCCCTGTGGTAGATGATTTTTAAGAAATGGGAGTAGAAAGAAACTCTGTGCATTAAATAGAGTACACCTCCTTAACCACTAAAGACTTTTTGAAGATAGGAATACAAAAAAAGTAGCATCTATTTCTCAGGGCTGGATTCATAAGCATCCAACTAGCATATTCACATAGAGTCCCATACTCAGGAGAGTCCTATACATAGGGTTAATAAAACACACACAAGAAGCTTGGAGCTTTGGTTCACATCCATTTCGGACTCCAGCTACCTGCCTGCCCTGGTGGAGTTATGGGCCACTCAGCCCGGGCACCCTCAGAGTTCCAGGCCTCACCTAACATCCCTCTCATTTCCTAATCAGCAACCAATGTCACTTTCAGCACCATTAGTAAAAATCTTTAAAGTCACAATGATGATGGTTGTGCCTTTTTCATTTCATGAAAACAATCATCCTCTAGTTTGGTGTCCATTTGAGTAAGAAGTTTCTAATATTGAAAAAGACATCTGACAGTGCTTAGTGGAAGAATCTCAATCATCCAATTAGTTATAGCCTACTGCTATTGCCAACTATTTTTATTTTATTTAGTTAAACAAAGTAATATTTACAACACACGTCCAGTTGAATTTAGTTATATGAATAAATTAATATATTTTTCTAGTCTTTATGTATGATATGAATATTTTAATTTTATTGTAATAAAAGTAAACTGTATGGGAATAAATGTCAGTTGTAAAGTAGTTATACAGATAAAGAAAACTTGGTATTTTGAGCATGGTTAAGTGTTATTTTTGAAGCCTGGAAATAAATATCTTAATTCCCAGGGTACTATCTTTTTTCTGATCTTCATTTCAGTCTAACTGAATGATTTCCTATTCCATAAACTTGCCACGCAACTCTGCTTCTTCTATTCTCTATGTTGAGAAACTTTTCCTTCCCCATCACTTCATTCCTCATCACTGTTTGTCAACTCACATAATTGCCTTTAACTTCCGGTAGTCCCCTGGTAAGATTTAGAAAGCGTGGGGTGGGGAGAGGGGAGAAAAAAATCTAAAAGTTCAAAAGTAAAACAAGAATGAAAATCTGAGTAATGGTCATGTTGTATAATTTTTTTCAATAATTATTCTCCCCCTCATTAGGTTGGATTTTTAAGATTTTTCTAATTTAATTGCTCCAATTTTTATATATGACACCAAAGTTTAGTTGAAAGAACAATGAAATGGTGAAGAAAGAAGTTTGAATTCCAGTTCTGCCACTGTTAACACCTATGTTGTGTGAATTTGGATAAAACACTTAACCTGTCTAGTCCTATTTATTCATCTGTAAAATAAAGGAAATGAACCTGCTGATATCTAAAATCCCTTCCAGCTCAAAAATAATTTGGCTTTGAAACAGTTACTAAACAAATTAACTTTTCCAGATATTTCCTTTTCACTGCATGGTGCAGAATATCAATAGGCACTGCCAAGTAATGCTAAGTGTGGAGGAAGTGCAGACGTTTTTCAAGCAGAGGGAGCTGCATGCAAATGGGAACCTGCACTTATTATCTGAATGAAATAAGGTATTTTACATCTCCCAAAACTTCTTATTCTGTTTCCTATTTCATAAATGGAGAATCACAATATCAAGCTCACAAATTTATCATGAGGATTAAAAAAAAGAACTCCATGAAGCCTTATTCCAGTTATCCATCACAAAATAAAACTTTAATATTGCTCCCATACTCCCTCTTCTTCCTTAACCCAGTAAACAGAAAACTAAACAGGTGATCTAATGGGAATTTAAGACAAGTCTTTAGTTTTTTCATATATGCCTTAAAATGCTCAGCAAGGAAAAAAAGAAATCTGGTGATCTTGAAAAGAAAATTTTCCTCTGAAAAGGCAGAAAATAGACATTTCAGAAAGTAAAAACTCAGTTGGATCCACCAGGAAGAGAGAATGGTAGTACTTTAAAAAGGACACATTGTAGAATTAAACTACCTGGATAAGACTTCTGTTTCACCATTCACCCCTGGGTGAACTTGGATGAGTTATTTAGTGTATCTATTCCTCAGCTTCCTCAGTATATCTATTCCTCACCTATAGAATGGAATTAATTTTCTCCTCTTAAATACATATGAGAAGATGTAGAAAGCACTCATCAAATAGTAACTATTTTTATTACTAAAAAAGAGGCAGAAAAACTTTTGTATAGAACTAATTATGCTTTTGAGGAAGAAATTATTAAATAGTAATTTTATTACAAATGGGGAAAAGAGAGTATTGTATTAACTTCACATTTTTTTTATGATTGACCAAGAAAAAGAAAATTAATTATAGATGAATATAGCAACACAAAACTTGAGACCTCCCTGAAACAAAGTAGTCTACTTTCTGTGGGGGAAAAATAGGTATTTGAGATTCACTTTTGTTTTGTCAAGTTAATTTGCCTTATGGAACATGTAGAAAAAAATCTTCATTATTAGTGATTTTATATTTTCAAATTTGCCTACTCACTAACAATTTTTGGTTGCCCTCAAATCAATACTCTCAGTGCTTTCATGGTTATTCATGGACCTTCTCAGGACAGCAAAAATTTTAAATAACCCTACCCATATATTGCCACCTGAAGTTTAACAAGGTAACACTGTATCCTTATTCAGTTCTAATACTGTAAAAAATATTCTTTATAAGCTTTATAATGTCACACTTATTATACTATTTTGCTTTTTGTTGGTGATTTCCCTGTTTTAAATGGTTCAATTTTAGCCTCAGGCATAGTGATGAAAACACTGGCTAGTGTTCCTATGTGCAAGAAGGCTATAATGTGCCTTACAGAGAAAATATGCGTGTTAGATAAGCTTCAACCAGGCAAGAATCATAGTGCTGCTGACAGTGAGTTCAATGTTAACAAATCAACCATCTATATTAAATAAGATGATTTCCTTAAATATAAATACACATAAATAAGGTTACATATTGATCAGTTGATGAAAATGTGACAGAGGCTCTCAGGAACATAACCCAGTATTTCCCCTAGCAACAACAACTCAGTATCCACTGATTCAGTATTCATAGCAACTTTATAGAACATAACTATGATAGATACAGAGAATTAATTGCAAAGGCATTCTCATACTAAGTTAATAGAAATTTAAAATAAAACACCTCTTTTGTGGAAAAGAAAGGCCTAAAGTCAACATATCTTTCACCCTTAATGGAAGGACATAATCTAGATGTGTTCCCAGTTGGTTTGTTTTTTTTTTAAACATATATGTTGATCATGGAATAGTTTGTAACAGCTAAGAAAGTAGAACCAACTTATAATAAATTCTGGGTAAATTAATTATATGGTGAAATAATATGCCATCATAATTTAGCTATAAATTAGAAAGCTAATGGAAACATAACATATGTTCCTCAAATCCCATTTAAATCACAGTAGAAAGGATTAAAAAATTAATCAGTATCAGAACTAAGTATAGAAAACAGCATCATCAGGGACCTGAAAATTTTTATAAGTTTTTGGAAGCTGAAATATTTTGGAAAGGGAAATATTATAATATTGAAAGAGAAGCAATAGCATAGGAACATTTTGCAAAACATGAGAGATGCTCCAAAATGCATCCACAGACCCAAATGGCAGCCAAGCTGACATACATAAATTAATAAACGGGAAAATAAAATGGAATAAATCTCAGAATTTTAAAGACATAGAAAAGATAAAAGAATTTAAGAGACATGGAGAATTGAGATCAGGAACACAACAGGGATGCTTACTCCCACCACTGTTGTTCAATATAGTACTAGAAGTCCTAGCAACAACAATCAGACAACAAAAAGTAGTAAAAGGTATTCAAATTGGCAAAGAAGAAGTCAAACTCTCTCTTCACAGATGACAGGACACATTATATGGAAAACCCAAAAGACTCCACCCCAAAAGTACTGGAACTCATATAGAAATTCAGTAATGTGGCAGCATACAAAATCAATGCACAGAAGTCAGTTTCTTTCTTATACACTAACAATAAAAATATAGAAAGGGAAATTAGAGAATCTGTTCCATTTACTATAGCACCAAGAACCACAAGTTACCTTGAAATAAACCTAACCAAAGAGGTAAAGGATCTGTGCTCAAAGAACTACAGAACACTCAGGAAAGAAATTGAAGAAAACATAAAATGATGGAAAAACATTCCATGTTCATGGATCAGAAGAATAAACATTGTTAAAATGTCTATACTGCCCAGAGAAATTTGTACTTTTGATGCCATTCTGATCAAAATACCACCAGCATTTTTCAAAGTGCTGAAACAAACAAAATCCTAAAATTTGTATGGAAACAGAAGGGACCCTGAATTGCTAAGGAAATGTTGAAAAAGAAAAACAAAGCTGAGTGCATCATGTTGCTTGATTTCAAGCTTTATTGACAAAGCTGTTATCACCAAGACAACATGGTACTGGCACAAAACAGATGCATAGAACAGAGGAACAGAGAGCCCAGATATGGACCCTTGACTCTATGATCAAATAATCTTCAACAAAGCAGGAAAAAATATCCAGTGGAAAAAAGATAGTCCCTTCAATAAGTGGTGTTGGGAAAACTGGACAGCTATGTATGGGAGAATGAAACTCGACCATTTTCTTACACCATACACAAAGATAAACTCAAAATGGATGAAAGACCTCAATGTGAGACAGGAACCCATCAAAAATCCTAGAGGAGAACATAGGCAGTAATCTCTTCTTTTTTTTTTTTTTTTTTTTTAAG
>PISX010024356.1:0-28054 GCA_004024625.1 Mellivora capensis
AGAACGTATCAATGAAACTAGAAGCTGGTTTTTTGAAAGGATCAATAAGATCGATAAACCATTGGCCACACTAATCCAAAAGAAAAGAGAGAAAGCTCAAATTAATAAAATTATGAATGAAAAGGGAGAGATCACAACTAACACCAAGGAAGTAGAAACAATCATCAGAAGCTATTATCAAAAGTTATATGCCAATAAGATATTTAATTTAGAACAGTTACATTGCTATTTCATACTATTAGTGTGCAATTTTTCTATATTATATTTATCATGTGTAGTTATTACCATTATCCTTGCTTTATTTATGTATTCATTTATTTATTTAAGAAAGAATAGCAAAGGGAGAGGGAGAGAACCTCAAGCAGACTCACCACTGAACACAGAACCTAATGAGAGGGTTGATCTCATGAAACTGAGAAGGTGAACTGAGCTGAAGTAAGGAGTCCAGTGTTTAACTGACTGAGACAGCCAGGTTACTCACAATCATACCTGTTTTCTATAAAAATTTAATTTCCCAGATTTCTCAATGTTTTGAATAAAAATACATAAATATGAAGCCAATAAATGGAACCATGTGATCTCTCAATATTTGTTTCTTCCTGTGAAACTAATTCAAGCTTAGACCTTTTGGTGGAATATTTCCACAATAATTTTTCCCCCTAAGGAAATTTGTCTCTTTATTCCTTTCATTCTCATGAAATATTCTATCCTTCTAGACAGGTATGCTTTTTATTATAAATACAGTAATGGTAAGACCTTTTTTTATTTTTCTACATGTCATTTCATATTTTATTTACATGTGCATTATCCATTTTCATTCAAAGATTAATAATTGGTTGAAGTATTCTGTCATTTACAAACAAGATTTGGATGTGTCAGTCAGATCTACCATTTTTCTATGATCTCTTTTTTCTATTGTTTCATTTATTACAATGGGAAATTGGTGTTTGTCTTCTATTTTCTTGTACTTGCTAGAACTTTAAAACCTCCCTCTTTTTTTTTTCTTTGCCATGTGGTTTTCACAGAGCTCTTACCTCTTTTTTTATGGAAAGGACTTTAATTTTCAGATAAATTTTTGATTTATGGTGAATTAGATTGGAATTTGCAGAGATTTTCCAAAGTTGGTGGCAAACAATGTTCTTTTTGTACCACCAGAAACCAGGGGATTTTCCTAATAGCTTCTGAAATTACACTCAGTATCAAGTGTAAACAGAGGGCTCTGGGATCCCAGGGGCTTCTCAGGGTCCAAAGGTGCCTTGATAAACTCAGGATATTTGCTAAATTGTGGCCTTCATGCTGGAGATGAAACTGTTCACTATTGTCAGTTATGGGCTGACAAGGGCACCACTCACACCGAGCTTTAGGTCACTGAAGATAGGATCGAAACCTCTCTGCTGTGTGGCCTAGGCTCTCACTCAGTCCTCATTCCTTGCAACAAAAGTCAGCATTGGGTGACAACTCCAGTCATTGATGTCCCTCACACAGTTGTCACTTAGAGAATTTCTGCTGTACTGTTAATAGAATATTCTGAGACTTTTCATCTCTATGTGGCCTTTATCTTCTGGATGAGCCTATAAGATCACTATAAGATGACAATATGGGATAATTTTTTTACTCTTACCTGACACAGGAGATTTATTCACCAAACTGATGTTGTTGTAGCCAACTATAGTTAAAAAGTATTAATCAGAAATCCCATAGTAAATATCCTACATATTTGAAATGGGATAATTTGATGAATATTTAACAAAAAATATATTCATGAATTTAGGAGAAAAGTAGAATCTCCAACGCAGTGTGAAAACCATAGCCTAAGAACAATGGGGAAGCTAATGTGTCTGCAGGACTTGACAGGAGTAATGTGGGGGATGAAGCAAGACACCTGGGGATTCCTTCACACTATGGTGACCCCCACAAGGATAATTCTTGAGGAATCACTGGTCCCACCATGCAGTCTTCCCTCTGTAAATGTAAGAAAAGGAAACAGAAGCAGATTACCTACTTAAAGTGTCAGTTGTGTAATTTAAATACAGGTTGTGATTTTTTGTCCTCAGAAGGCACTGTGCACCTGACAAGGGAGTGGAGACTGATGCCTACTCTCTCCCACATGGGAAGACCTAGAGCCTACTCTAATGGGACTGGAGCAAAGATGTCCAACCATGTGTGGCTCCCCTACAGCTGTAACCTCTCTAAGCTCATATTGAACCTGGATGCACAGCATCCCATAGCACACAGGATACTCCAGTCACATCTTCCTTTACCCAATGAATAGAACCATCACCCAGCCCTGAGTACCAGACACGGGGAATGACAGGATCAGATTTGAATGAATGACTCTTCCCGTGAATGAATGGGAAGTTGAGCAAGACTCAGTATCCCATCTCCATCGTAGTCCTTAGGTGGCTGTGCTATCATATTTCCGACATGGCTCCATGTTTCATTTCAAAAGACACTTAATATATGTGAGCACACCACCTGCTACCCAAGTGCAGCTCATAGTGGAGTCCCTGACCTCACCTGCAAGAGGTCTCCCCCACGTAGACCTACCTTGTGTGGGATTGCAGAACTGTCACCTTCTCCTGCTCTGGAGATGGGAACAGCAGCAGTAGAAATATCAGCACTGCTCAGGTCCCTGACATGTGAACAAATATCAGAAACACCAGGTGGGAATGAGGTTCTTCTGATGAAAAGGAGTGTAGTGGGGTGTCCTGAAAGGAGTGAGGAGGTGGAAATTTCACAAACTGGAATGCACAATGTGGGTGACAGATAAGAGGCTGTTGTACTTACAGGGGCTTCTCTGAGCAGAGAGTGGTCTGACCTGTAACTGGATTTATCTTCCCAGAGGGTTTCTGTGCCTTTCTAGCTTCCCCACACCCTCAGCCTCTCATTCCACCACATTCTTTATTTTTCTCAGACAGTTCCCCTGTGGAGTGGCAGGGGCTATCTATGGGGAGCCAGCAATGAGCCAGATAAAGGGGATCCTTTTTCTGAGACATAGAGGTTCCTCCCCACCCTGCTCTTCCTTACCTTTTTTTCTCTCCTCTCCAGAGAATCCATATGACTTTGAGATTCTGCCCACTGGGAAAATTTCTTATTTCTCCCCAAGATATTACATGTGTTGCTCTTAGAGGACAAGGAGGAAATCCTACCTTCACCTGGGATTCTGCAAGGGAAAGACTCCCCTTTCATTACATGCCCAATGCAGAGCCCTTCCCGGACCACATTCCTCTACTTTCCTCCTGAGAATCTGTTCCTTATTTCTGTCCTCACTTTCTTTTTCTCATTCCTGTCTTTGTTTGAGATCAAAAGCAGAGAAGGGAGATATATGTGGAGTAGATGTATGGAAATAGATAACCAACTCATATAGATAAGATGCATCAACCTGAAGGAACCAATGTTCTGGTGAAAGTCCATTTTTTATCCCAAGCATCTTCATTGGGTTTCTTTTTTTTAAAAGATTTTATTTATTTATTTGACAGACAGATATCACAAGTAGGCAGAGAGGCAGGCAGAGAGAGAGGAGGAAGTGGGCTCCCTCCTGAGCAGAGAGTCCCACGTGGGGCTCGATCCCAGGACCCTGGATTCATGATCTGAGCCAAAGGCAGAGGCTTTAACCCACCGAGCCACCCAGGCTCCCCCTTATTGAGTTTCTTAATCACACAGGGATCTCAGGTTTGGGGTAGACCGACACATCTCAGGGAGGACTGATGGTCCTTGGCACCCTTCTTCTTTGAGGTTTCACTTAGGTTTTTACCCATCCCCTGAACATGAATTTTCCTCCAGTCAACATCCCTGAACTTTTGTCTGCACACATGTCACATCCTAGTGATTCATTTTAAATAGTAAAAAAAAAAAAAAGATTTCAAACATTTGTGCCATTTTAGATAGTAAAAATGATTTCAAACATTATCCTGCATTGGAAAATAATCATTTTGTGAATCTCTGGCTCTTACTAAGGGGGGTTTCTATAAGATAATTTCTATAACTTCTAAAACCCTAATTGAAAATGTTTCATCTTATCAATATATATGAGTAGTTTATATTTAGAAACTTACAGGTTAATACTTGCACAATTCATATATGAATATAAAATACAACTTAAGTAAATGGAGCAGCATACATTTTTGTGTGTGTCTGACTTGAAATAATCCAGTAGCCCAAACTGGGTGTCAAAGCTTGAGGGATCATCTTTTGATGTCGTTGAGCTTCTCAAAGTAAGAGGAATCAAGGCCTAGTGAAGAGGTCAAGGGAGACGCTCAAAGCTGGAGGAGGGAGTGAGAACCGTTCAACCAGCAGAGAGGGGTTGCATCAGAGGAGGTCTGGTGCCCTCTCCCTGAATACAAACCCTGTGCTTGATGGATATGTCATCTCTGCATCTTATATGGTGATTTGGTTAACTTGAACCAGAGAACGAGTTTTGTTTTGTTTTGTTTTCTTAAGGATTTATTATTTGTTTATTTATCTATCTATCGGGGAGAGAGAGAGAGAGCACATGCACAAATGAGCGGGGGGGAGCAGCATGCAGAGAAGCAGGCAGATGGAGAAGCAAACTCCCTCCTGAGCAAGGAGCCCTACTTGGGTCTTGATACCAGGACCCTGGGATCATAACCTGGGTAAAGGCAGACACTTAACTAATTGTGCTACCCAGGTGTCCCAGTGAATAATAGTTTTATTTATTTTATATTTCTAGGGAATACCTAACACGATATCAAAAGTTATAATTGGTAAATCAAAACAGTTGTGTCCAGAGAAATCCTGCATGTGAGTGTTTATAGCAGCTTTATGTTTAATCACCAAACCTGACAGCAATCAGAACTCTGCACATGGATGTTTATACCATCTTTTTATGTAATCCCCAAGACTTCTTGAGTTACAGACATCCTCAGGTAGTTTGTATATGTGTGCAATGATATATTAGTCAGAATGTAATAGTTATGATCTCTGAATTCATAGTAATATACATTAATTTTAATGCATATTAGAAAACAAAAATATCTAAAAGGTTGCATTCCATATAATTGTAATTGCATTACATTTTGGAAGAGGCAGGAATCTAGATGTAATAAAGATGGCAATGATAAATAGGAAGGTGGAGGAAGGAGGGGGAAGGTGAAAGTTTGGAGCACAGGGACTGTATGTATGGTGGGGTCACTCTTGTACATAACACTGGTGGTGTGTTCTGTGGCCACACCATACTGCTGCGTTGTGACAGCTCAGTAAACTCTATGGCATAGACAGCACCTTAGTGAATGCATAGAAAGTCATCTAGGAGTCTGGGGCCCATAATGGAGTACACAGTTTGACCTTATCCCTTCAGCTTCTCTAGAAATTTATGAACATGCCTCATTGAAGGGCATGGGGGAGAAAGTGCTGACCTGAAAGACTATGAAAAGGATGGGAGCCTGTAAGTCCACAGACAAAGAACCTTCACATGAGCCCCTTACTGTAGTTGATGGAATTGCATCTCTTGGGGTGAGAGGACAATAGTTATATTTCTGGGCCATGCCTGAAATCAAACAATGAATTCAATGGTTGCAGATGGTGGGAATCATAAGGAATCATATCATTCTCCCATAAGGAAGGGAAGCTAATATTTTACTTGGGTCTCAGTCTCTCCATAACCAGTGCTGTGTTTGGACCTGCCTTTTTGGTTCTTATTATGACTGCAAGATACCCTTCAGCAATAACTCTCAGGAAACTTTGAAAAATAAATATGTCTTACAAACCTGGAAATTACACAGCACACCTGGGGCCAAGGATTGAAGCCATGTGTACCAAAAGATCAGGTCTGCACCCTCTCCATCAGGAGTGTAGACAGAGGCTCAGCTGACAGAGGGAAGTGGTGGAGGGAGACAAAGAAACACAGATAGGAGATTAACCTTCTTAAGTCCCATGAGTCCCACACCAAGGGCAGGCATGCTGGTGCTTTGTACTTTGGCTCTCTGCACTGTAAATGCTGCTGACACCCCAACTGACCAAGATAGTACAGACAGCCCTGGAATAGTAGAAATAGCTGGAGAGAATCCAGAGTAAGGAGCCTGAGCAGAGAATTCTGATTGGACTGTGTCCATGAAATTGCAGTCTAAGGAATGCCCAGGTGTGTCCCATCCTCTGTGGGGAGAGAGTATGGTCCCCCAGCAGTGGAGGCAGGGGAAGATCTGCTGTGGGATTCTGCCCTCTCATCTCAGTCAGAGAGTCCTGGACTGGGTCAGCAGGGGCACAGTGAGCTTGTCTCTGGGGTTCATGGGGTGTTGGAAGCTGGGAAAGCAGCTCCTGAAAGCCCAGGTGCCTTGACTCCTGGACCACAGAGCTCACTACGTCCTCCCAGTCCACTCCTTGTGACAGACACCAGTAAGAGGAAATAGGGGTAGGAAACAGAGACCAGAATTCAGTTCTCTTCATACTGGGGACTGAGGGAGATGAAAGAGCCTGCAGCTCTGCCTCCCTGTAGCTTCAGGTCCTGAGGATGTGCAGGTGGAGTGAGAAATTTGGCTTCTTCTCCATCCCTACTTCTTCATGATGCCCACTGCCCCAGGCCTGATTTTGGATGCTCCACACTCATGAATCCTCCTGAGTTCTCCTTGTGGTATAAAAGGTCTGTAAACATCAGCAACAAACACATCTTCACTGTCTTCAGCCTTCTTTGGAACATTTATACAAGAAACAGTAAGAAGTGCCAGTCTCATCTAAACTGACACCCGGCTCACCACTTGGGATGGGAACCTGAACAAAATGTGAGACGTTACTAACACACACACTGCAGCAATGATGAAGTGTATGAATACGGGAGCCAACTGGACTGTGGGGCTTTGATTTCAAGATTCCTTCCACTAATTTTGTACACAGGATTGGTACCCAGTGTTCCATCCAGGTTCCTGTCCCTCCAACGTGTCCACATCTGCACCATGGACTGCACACCATACCTGGTCACCGGCTTTAGACCATGAAAACCTCTTGGCCCACCATTTCTGAGCTTAAAATTCAGTATTTCTCATTGTTTCTCCGATCTTTAACTCTTATGAGCAGAGAAGCATCTCATTATCTAATGCTCTACTGCAGTAAATAGCAGAGCCATCTGATGTGTCATTCAAAACAGAAACCCCCAGTTCACAATGTAATTTTCCTCATCCTCTCCCTAAGTTCCTTCTACTCCACAATCCTGAGCATGTACTGTGAGCAGAGTGGCCTGCATCCCGGCCTCCTGTTTTCCTTCATCAGTTGCTCTTCGCTGAACACAGACTTTCCTTAGTCCCACTCTGTTCTGTATTTCCTTCTGTTCTCCTGTGCATGCTGTCATCAGATGGTTTCCCGCTCTGGAATCACCATGTCCCTTCATGGTTTTGAGCATCGTTGTGTCCTATGTTGATTTTTCTTCTTCAATGCCTCCATGCAGAGAACTTTACTCTTGAGACCAACTTGAAAGATCCCTCCTCTGAGAAACTCCCCAAACGTCCCAAATATCCCAATAATCTCACTTTTTTTATTATGTTCATTTAGCCACCATAGAGTACATCATTAGGTTTTGGTGTAGTGTCCAGTGATTTATTTTATATGATTTATGTTTTGTGAACATTCTCATACTCACAGTGGTGTTTTCTTCATAACTTCCCCTCTATGTTGTCAGCTTCTAAAATCAGACACTGCATGCATGTTCTTTAAATCTGAACCCACAGGATGCCTCACACGGTTGTTCAGGTCACTGTTGAATGCTGGAGACAAATATGTGAATATTCATGACACTGAGGCCCATGCAGCAGGCATGTAACCAGCATGGGACACTGTGTATCTCCATATGCCCTTCAAGGGGACCCTAACAGCTGGGGATCCTCCCTGATCTCAGGGCTGGGCAGAGGCTGAGCTCCTCCTTATTCTCCCTGGCAGAATCTCCTGGGGAGAGCCCTGTGGGAGTTCTCACACCTGCTCCTCCCACCTTTTCCGGGGTCTCATAAAGCAGGTCCTACCCTCAGAAAGGACAGGTCCCCTCTCAGACTCTGGATTCAGTGCTCATGGGTGGTCTGTGAGAGTCTGTAAAGAGGTGCAAATTTGCATAAAAAGGCCTTTTATTTACTTGGGAAAAATAAGGAAGATAAAAGAAGCTTGGGGCAGTCCAGTCCCTCTGTGGGAACCAAGGACTGTGTTACTATGGCCCAGAGACCCCTCCTTCTCCTGTTCCTCTCTCTCTGCTCAGGTAGGGACAAGGTCATATTTCTGGAGAAGCTTCCCAGACATTATCAGCCTCTAAGACTGAGAAACCCCTAGTTTAAATGCCCCACCAATCATGAGAGTCTGTATTTTCAGATTCCCTCTCCTAACCTGTGCTGACCCAGTGGCCTTCCCTCTCCACATCTCTGGGAACAACAGCAAGACTCACCTGCACCCTGAGCAGTAGTTTCAGTATCGGTACCTATCCCATATTTTGGTATCAGCAGAATCCATGGAACACTTCTCAGTATTCCGTGAGCTTCTACCCAGACTCTATTAAACACCAAGTCTCAGGGGTGCCCAGCTGCTTCTCTAGATGCAAAGATACCTCAACCAATGCAGGGGTTCTGCTTATCTCTGCGCTGCAGGATGAGGACGAGGCTGACTTACTGTCTTGTTGGATGCAGTGCTGGTTCTCACAGTGATATAGGCAGAAGGAGAATTGAGATAAAAACTTTGACCTTTTCAGAGTCATTTCTCTGCTGGTGAGTGGGTTCAGGAGGGTGTGGAGGGAGAAGCTGTGGGAAAAACAATATGACTTGGCAGAGGAACCTCTGCCATGCCCTATAAGTCATCTCTCTCATTTTCCATCAATGTAATGAAGTCTTAAACAAAAATCAAGCAAAAAAAAATCATGAAAAAACCAAACTTGTGCCCAGAAGGAAACAAATAAGTCTACTAGCTTTCTTTTTCATAGCAAGGTACCATCACAACAGGTGACACTACAGTAAGCATGGCTCTTCACGTGAAGAGGGAGAGGGACATTTCCATCCCTTCCTTTCCCTGCACTGTGCTCCTGGGATGATTCTCTAAGATTGAAAATGCAGGCCTGGGAGAGTTCCAGCCCCAGAGCTGGACTGGCATACTGATGTGATGTCTGTGCCTTCAGTGCCATGTCAAGGAGAGAGGGATAATTGCAACCTGAGACCAACAAAACTATTTTTAGGGCTTGAGAGTGTGAACAGGAGTTCCAGCATGTGTAGGAAAATGTCAAATTCCATATATGACTTTCACATCTGATAACACTCAGGAGCCATGTGAAATCCCATGGGTAGGTTTTCCTGAGTCCACAGGAACTGATGTGTGTCCTTTTATCCTCTTCTTCCCTGTAGGAGGTGTTTAGCACCCAGTGTGTCAGTGAGGGCCATAGAGAATCAGGGCACAGAAACCTTCCAGTATGTGCCAGAACACACTCTCTGAAGCTGATGTAATCCCAATGAGGAGACTGCCTTGTGTCACACTGAGTGCAGCAGAAATATTGGGGGCTACCATTGGCATCTGGTAACAAAGTCTTCCAGGAAGAGCACTGGGTCTGTGACTCAGGACAGCAGTGATGTCCCTTCAGGAATCCTAGAAAAAATCTGACTCCCAGTTGTCAACATGGTCTCCTTGACCAACCCTGACCTGCAGCCTGAAGATGAAACTGACTCCCAGCATCAAAGAGCTGAGCACAGGCCCAGTGTCACCAAGAGTTACCCTTCCAAGGGGAATCAAGAAAAATATCTTCCCCCCATGCCCCATAATGCTCTGACCCATCTTCCCCTAATTCTTGCCTATGACCTATACCAGCAGTGTTTCTCTCATGTCGCTTGTGCTGCAGAAACCAGAGAACTACATGTACTTGACTCTATCTATCTTACAGGATCAATGAAAATAACCTACTTTTCTTGCTTTTTCCCAACACAGACTCACTTTGTTTCAAGAAGCAAAAATATCACCAGCTGTAGTTGGGTAGGATTGGTAAGGAAAGCAACAATCTTGCATGTGTGATCTGGGAGACCCTAGTCCCATCTGCCAATCCACCACATGTCGCCTGGTCCTGTCTTAGGATTTACTCTTCATTTACTGACTCTGAAACCAGCAAGTCTAACTTTCTCTGTCTCTTCCAAGGGTACCTTGAGGCTCATGGGAATGCTCTGGGACAGGAGATGACCCCCTCCTCTTTCAGGATGGGGCCCTCAGACCTGCTCACTTCCCTGGTTTAATTCCAAAGTTCATTTGCTTTTTTCATTCAGATTCTTTGTTTGAGGTAATGTAGATAAATATCCTATTGCAAACTTAGATCCTATAAATGCAAATCCTATTATCAGAAATAAATTTTTAATTAAAGGTAATTCCTGGAAAAGCCTTTTTTTTTTTTTAGTGTTGATCCATGGAACAGTTAACAAACTTGATTAGTCCCAGAGCAGGTAGGGTAATGGGTGATGAAGTTCTTGCACTCTGGGAGTGGAGGGAGGACCTCTAAGAGGGAGGAGGTTCCATTTATGGCACAGATCTTTTAGTATCAATTGTCTTACTAAGAACAATCACCAAACTCCACTAAAAATATGTGAAATAGGGGTGCCTGGGCAGCTCAGTCTGGTAAGCATCAGTCTTCAGCTTGGGTCATGATCCCAGGGATCAAGCCCTGCATTTGGCTCTCTTTTCAGCAGGAACCTCCTTCTTCCTCTTCCTGCTGTTCCCCCTGTTTGCCTTCTTACTCTCTCTCTCTCTCTCTCTCTCTCTCTCTCTGTGTGTGTGTAAAATAAACAAATAAAATATTTTTAAAATATTAAATATATCAGGGAGGCAGGAGAAAATACTGAATTACCATGCTGGGGAGGAGGGGCAAGATAGCAGAGAATTAGGAGACCCTGTTTCATCCGGTCCCCTAAAGTGATCTAAATATCTACCAGAACACTCTGCACACACAGTAAATCAGCCTGAGATGTAAGATTAAACACTTCTGTATTTCTACAGGGCCGAAGGCATCAGTGAAGATGTAAAGAAGAGTGGAAAGACTCAGACTGATATCAGAGGAAAAACAGAAGGGAGAGGGAGCCAACAGAAGCATCCTATTGGAAAGTAAGACCCCATTATGAAAGTGCTCTGTGGTTGGGGACAAGCATTAACTTGGAGTCTGGTTAAAAGCACTCAAAAAGAGCAAAAGATCTTAAGGGGCAGCTGGTGGAATCTGACAGTCATGGGCAAGGGTCTAGCCCACGTTCCCAGGACTGCCACCACCAGCAAACGCCTGTGCCAGGGAGAGTGTGGTAGAGCCTCCAGTCCATGGTCCCTGAGCCCCCAGCTTTCTGTTGTTTGCACCACCTCTCAGCTGGGCACACTTCTGCCTGTGCCTGAGAAAGCCCAGTGTAGGTGCCGGACCATGGTCTCTAGGACCACAGCCTTCCATGACCTGCACACCCCACAATGACCGCAAAGTCTGAGTGCACTCCCACCCACACCTGACAGAACCTGGCATGATCTCTCATCAGGATCCCTCGGCATCAGCCTTATGCAAACTGCATGACCACTGGGACTGAGCACACCTAGTGTGGGCCTGGACTCCAGAAAGCAGTCCTGGCAAAGGCTGTTACCAGATGTGGGCTCCTGGACCAATATTGCTCATTGTTTTAGTGTCATGGGGATACAGAGACAAGCGCGGGCCTTGGGAGACCACAGAGGTGGTGGCTAGGGGTGTGCAACAACTGTGGGAGGTTCTGCTGTTCAGCAGAGATTGCAGAGGGGGAGCCCGTGTGTTCTGGACCACCCAGAGGAAAACAGTCTGAGGCCTCTCTCTGAGGTGGAGGTCTGGGTGCAGACAGTTTGCTTTCCACTAAACCTCCAAAAAAATCGCAAAAATCCACCAAAGAACAAAAACCTCCAGATAGCATAAGTCTAAAAAACCAGTATCCAAAGAACCCTGTCCCTTCATAACCTACAAGGCAACTCAACCCAAGCCATATTGATGTGAAAACAATGCAGCAGTCCCCTCCCCCAGAAGTCATGCCAAAAGAACTAGAGGACAACCATCACAGGGTCCCCATAAAACTGTAAAACCCCAACATCAGGGGAAAACAATATATTAAGTTTACGGTATTGCCCTAAAACCTGTATATTTCATAGATACAACTTCCTCTTTTTTTATTCGCTCTCATGATTATTATTATTATTTATTTTTTTAACCTAGTTACTATTACAACTAGAGGTTTAATACAACATATTCCATAATAACATTTTAACTTTAACGTTTTTCATCCATATACCTGTGTTTCTTTTTATTTTTCTGTTCTTTTGTTTTGTTTTGTTTTTAATATACATATAGATATAAGCTTCAAGCTAATCTTTTTTCCCTATTCAATGCTACCACTGTATATAAACCAATTTTAATTTCCCTTTATCTCTAGAAAGTTGAGTCCTCTAACAAAGATATCAAGATACACCCAGGAAGAACCGAAATAACCTTCCTTAACCAAATCAAGGATTTATAACCAACCTCCTTTCTTATTCTTCTGTCAGTATTTCTGTGTATTTGCTTTTCACTTGGTATTATATAAATCTTATTCTTGAGGTGCATTTTGGCTGGGTTCTTCTTTTTTTTCCTCGCCATTTGCTTTTGTCAGTCTTTTTGTTTGTTCATTTTTGCTTATCTACCTTATAAATCTTACTTTGGGGGCTCTTTTGGCTGGGTTTTCACTTCTTTTTTCCTCTTTCTCTCTCTCTTTCTTTCTTTTCTCTTTCTTCCTGGTGGTGACTTACGATTGCTACAAAACGTTCAAGGATGTATCTTGCCTGGATTGCAGTTGATATATTCAGCAATGCACCTCAAGCACCACTCACCAAAATGACTAGGAGGAGGACACACAACAGAGGAAACATTCACAGAATGAGTCCTCTGGCACAGAACTATTCAATATGGACATAAGCAGTATGTCAGAAAGGGAATTCAGGGTAACAATTATCCAGGCAGTGGCTAGGTTGAAGAAAAACATTAGAAACAACATAGAATCTCTAATCTAGGGAATTGAGAGTTGGCTGGCAGAAGTTAAAAATGCTACCAATGAGATCCAATCTAATCTAAATACTCTAATAGCTTGGTTAACTGAGGCAGAAGATAGAATTAGTGATCTAGAGGGCAAACAGATAGAGTAAAAGGATCAAGAGAAGGCCTGGAACAAACAGCTTAGAAGCCATGAAAACAAAATTACAGAAAAAAATGATTCCATGAAACATTCCAATATCAGAATTTTTGCGATCCTTGAGGGAGTAGAGAAAGAGAGAAGACTAGAAGATATAGTTGAACAAATTATGAATGAAAATTTCCCCAACCTGAGGAATGAAACAAGCTTTTGTGTCCTGCATGCAGAAATGTTAGCCCCCAAGAACAAGGAATCTAGAAAGACCTCCAGACACTTCATTATGAAATTCACAAATCATAATTTTAGACAAGAGGTCCTGAGGTCAGCTAGAGGGAAGAGATTCCACATGCACAGAGGAAGGTCTATCAGAATAATATCAGACCTGTCCACAGAAACCTGGCAAGCCAGAAACAGCTGGAAAGACATATTCAGGGCACTAAATGAGAAGAGCATGCCGCCAAGAATAATTTATCCAGCCAGGCTGACATTCAAAATGAATGGAAAGATAAATAGCTTCCAAGACCACCAAGGTTTAAAGACTATGGGATCACCAATCCAGCACAACAAGGAATATTAAGGGGTGCTCTATTAAAAAAAAAAAAAACAACCCAAGAGTGACATAGAACAGAAATTTACAGAGGAAATTTATAGAAACAGGAGTTCACAGGCAACATGTTGTCTATAAAAACTTATTTTTCAATAATCACTCTCAACATGCACCGAGTGAATGCTCCCATAAAATGACACAGAGTTGCAGACTGGATAAAACGACAGGACCCATCCACATGATGTCTACAAGAGACACATTTGGAACCCAAATATGCATGCACACTGAAAATGATGGGATGGAGAAACATCTTTCATGCCACTGGGCCTCAAAAGAAAGATGCGGCAGTGATTCTCATATCAGATAAATAAGATTTTAAGCTAACGACTGTAGTCAGAGATATGGAAGGACACCACACCATTTTTAAAGGATCTATCCAACAAGAAGATTTAACAATTGTAAATGTTTATGCTTTGCAATATGGGAGAAGCCATCTACATAAGCCAAATCTTAATCAAAATAAAGAGTCATATTGATATGAATACATTAATTTTAGGGGATCTTTACATGCCACTCTCAGTAGTAGACAGATCATCCTAGCAGAAAATCAGTAAAGAAACAAGAGCTTTGAATGACACATTGGACTTGATGGACCTCTTAGATATATACAGAACATTCCACCCTAAAACAGCAGAATACTTATGCTCCCCCAGTGTACATGGAACTGTTTCCAGAATAGACCACATACTGGGTCACAACAGGGTTCAACTGATACCAAAAGACTGAGATTATTCCCTAAATATTCTCAGACCACAATACTTTGAAACTGGAACTCAACTACAAGAAAAAGTTTGGAAGGAATTCAAGCACTTGGAAGGTAAACACCACCCTGCTTAAGAATGTTTAGATCAACCAGGAAATCTGCACTGTTGGTGGGAATGCAAGTTAGTGCAGCCACTCTGGAGAACAGTGTGGAGATTCCTTAAGAAATTAAAAATAGAGCTTCCCTATGACCCTGCAATTGCACTATTGGGTATTTACCCCAAAGATACAGATGTTGTGAAAAGAAGGGCTATCTGTACCCCAATGTTTATAGCAGCAATGGCCACAGTCCCCAAACTGTGGAAAGAACCAAGATGTCCTTCAACAGAGGAATGGATAAGGAAGATGTGGTCCATATACACTATGGAGTATTATGCCTCCATCAGAAAGGATGAATACCCAACTTTTGTATCAACATGGACGGGACTGGAAGAGATTATGCTGAGTGAAATAAGTCAAGCAGGGAGAGTCAATTATCATATGGTTTCACTTTTTTGTGGAGCATAACAAATAACATGGAGGACATGAGGAGATGGAGAGGAGAACGGATTTGAGGGAAATTGGAAGGGGAGGTGGACCATGAGAGACAATGGACTCTTAAAAACCACCTGAGGGGTTTTGAAGGGGCGGGAGGTGGGAGATTAGGGGAGCCAGGTGGTGGGTATTAAGGAGGGCACATATTGCATGGAGCACTGGTTGTAGTGAAAAAACAATGAATTCTGTTACGCTGAAAAGAAATTAAAAATTTTTTAAAAAATAAACCAATGGTGGTAAAAAAGAGCAGAAGGCAGTTTCCCCAACAACGTTGTAGTCTCTTGATCAATACAGACAGCAAATATTAAAGCCTGTATGTTATGGTTGGTGTAACCTAACAGGAGACCCTTGCAGCAACAAGAATGACAGTACAATGAGTCATTCTGTAAGGGGAGGCCATATAAATTTTGTACCACATACGAACATGGGGGAACTCTTGACCCTTCAAGCCTTAATCTTAGTTCAATCTGGTCATTATTGGTAATGGCCCAGGACATGATTGAAGAAAACTTAAATTCTAGGTAATCCTGACTGTCTGCTAACAGAATCACGCAATCATGCAATGAATCCTATGTTGGTTTTCTTGAAATCATTAGTGACCTAGAAAAAAAATAATGTTTCAGCCTCAAACATGTTGTAGGGGACCTACCCTGCCCCCGTGAGTGGTAACACCAGAAATACCCTTCTGAAAATCAGGATTCTGTAGTACTGTTGGGTGATGTCATAGGGGTTCTGAGTCAGCTTGAAGCTATTCTGTGCTGGTTCTGAAAGGACAATGTTCTGGTTATGTAAACTGGGAAGATATTATACTAAATGTGCACATTTGGACAAGTGTTGTCCACAGTGAAATGCAATTTTCTGTATTTGGGGTCTCTGGAAGCCACATAAGCACTAAGCACTGACTCACATCCTTGCATCAAGTTTCATCCTCCATCACCATGAGTTGTTATCAAGATCTGAACTCCAGGCAGAGATAAATGGACAGTCATGCACACGGACAAGTTTTCGTGAAGAAAATTGACTTACAAGAGCATATGGCCATAGGATCAGTGACACCTGGGTATAGAAGTATCACATTTCCGAACACTTCTCCTCAGCAAATGGAGTCTGTGAGCTTCATCATGGCCAGGATTTCTTTGAACTTCACAAACCTTAATTATCAGATAAGGGTTCCATTGAGATGTAAGTAAAAAGATCACAGGGTGTCCATTTCCCCTGCCTTTTGGTCCTGTCATTTGGGGACAGGTGCCAGTCATCCCAGTACTTCTATCACCTTCTAACCCCTATTCCAGGGCCAGGTGCTGTTGAGTGTGCCATCCACAGAGTCTGGAATGTTTTTGTATAGATTTTTAAAATTTATTTGTGAGACAGAGAGAGTGTATGATTGAGGGAGTGGGGAGAGAGGCAGAGGGAGAGGGAGAAGCAGAATTCTGGCTGAGCAGGGAGCCCAACGTGCAGCTCAATCCGAGGATCCTAACATGCCTCTCGATCTGAGAACCATTGGGTCATGGCCTGAGCCAAACACAGACAATTAACTGAGCCACTCAGACACCCATGAATATTTTTGAAACAATATACATAAATATATCATGTATCCAATCTTATTCTGTTGTTATAGGAACCAATGTATAAAAACAACAGGTTTGAATATTAGAGGGCAACCTCATTAGTACACATAGAAGCAAAATGTCCTCAAAATATTAGTAAGTACAATTTATGATATGTTGAGAATGATTCAGTTTTATTATAGTGGAAGGTGTGGATTGGGACATGTGCAAAATCTCTGGAGGATGATGTAAATGAATGTTACAGGGATACTCATGTGAGGTAAGTAATATGCCCCCTGTGTCCACTGCCCCAGTTAGGGAGGGAGCCCCTGAACTTTCAGCTCTGGTTTCCTGTTAAAGTTTGGGAGAAAAATATGGAGTCACAGTACACATTGCCTTGAGACTTACAGATATTCTATCCCATGCCAAGAGGCATGCATGGGCAGGGTTCTTCAAGGATAAAAAGCACAGCCCAAAGAAAACTCTTGGCTGTGCAAGCAGCAGCATCTTGGGACACCTGGTGAGCTGGTATCTGTCCTTGTTGTAAGGGGCTCCTGGTGCCATGGTACTTCTCACACACCCAGCTTCCTACTTCTCCCATTCACAGCTAGCTTCCACTTGCTACTTAGACACTCCTCAGGAGCAGTAATTGAATAATGCTGACCCATGGGAATGATTCAGATGATCGGCAAGGGTGTCTCAGGTTTCCCTCTACTGGTCAGAGACCCTTCTGGAAACTATGGAGTCTAGATTTATTCCTGATAAAATACGCAATGCCTGCAGCATCTTTTATCTGCAATATCCATAGATAGCTGTCAGTCTAGTGTGTTACATCTCAAAATGTTTCAGCATTTCATAGTGGCTTATGAGAACTGATATATATGCCTTCAGATATTACAATTATCCTTTCCAATGCTTCCATTTTCTCTTAAGTTTTAGGTCTTCCTCTTCATCTCAAAATTTGATATATATAATTACATATTTTCACGATGTTCTCAAAAATAACTTTCTTTAATATACAGAATTGAACTTAATATGAATATTTATGGCTGGTGTCAATTAAGTTCCTGAACACAGGTGATGAGAAAAAAATATATGATAATGCAAATTTCATTATACAGTTTACTAATGATTCATAAATGAGTACTGAATCACATTTTTAGCATAATGGGATCTCCCAATTTTGTGGTTTCTCTTTCACCTGTTACTGAATAAATTGCATGTTCTTCCCAAATTCACACCCAAATCCCTAGCCACACTTCTAGTTCTTTCTACTCCATATCAATTTGCAATAATGATCCAGAATATTCACACAAATATCTTCAGACAGTGTCATTTAAGTTCAGATTATAGGGCACACGTTTTCTTATTTTGTTGTTTTTTCCCCTGATGTTGGGATAAGTCACATAACTTAGTGGTGGTGTGGTTATCTTTCTCCTCAAAACTAGAGGTTACATCCATGCTTTTTAATATAATAGATAACTTCCAAGAACAAAGGAGGGTGGCCTCCCCAGCCTGGAGTGCAGCTCATTTTTGGCTCCCCCAGCCCTGGTCTGCTTCCTCATGGCCCCTTGAGAAGTGGTCCAGGACTAAGTCTGAGGGGGAACATATCCCTCCACCCCTACATGGGCTCTGAGATTCTTACTTGACTCCTATCTGCAGGGGTGACCACTGAGATCCTTCAAAGACACAAGGAGATAGTTCAATGAGGGGCAAAGAAAATGTTCCCAGGAATGATTCAGATTTGGGATGAACTAGAAGACAGGAGGTACATAACACACTCATATCCTCATTCCTTCTTAGGCTTTCTGGAGAAGAGACTTGGGACTGAGGTCACTAATGACATGGGGAACTGATTTGGCAAAAATGACCCCTATCACTGTGTCACACTCACCATGCAGATATTGACCTTTGTGAGGTCTCAGTATTTGTCCCTTTTGAGATTTCTCCATGGGACATAAGGGTGACCCTGGGGCAGGGAGACACAGGAAGGTGATTTGCATGAAGTGCCTTCTACTTCTAATTGGTCTCAGGTGATGAAAAGGTGCCAAGGATTCCTTATTCCAGCACAGGAGACTGAGGAGATCTCGTCTACCACAATGGGTGGTTGGTGCTTCTCAGGTTCCTTGCTTACAGATCATGTCAAAGGAAGGGACTCTGCATTTATGGGGGGCACATAAAAGCAGGATATCAGCATGACCCTTGTCTCCCATAACAACACCTTTCTCCCTTCTTAGATTTAGGACCATGTTCTCAGACTGCAGAGATCTAAGACCCAACACTGTCCGTGTCTCCAAGAGGGACAGTCAAAATCAGCTCTGCCCTGACCACTGGGTCAGTATCTACCATCAAATTCCTTGGCTGGTACCGGCAGACCCCAGACCAGGCTTCCATGCTCCCTTGTCTACTAGACAAATAGCTACCACTTTGGGGATCCTCATCACTTTTCCAGGTCCATCTCTAGGAACAAAGCTATCCTCATCATCACAGGGCCTTAGCCTAAGGACTGCCATTATGCTCTGAGTATATGGACTTATATTTGCACAGTGATTTAAATTTACTGGGAAATGCAACCACAACCTCCTCCTGTTTTCAGAATGTCTCCATCCTTAGAGGCCGGAGAGAACGTGAGAAGAGGAAATGGTCAGCACCGCCATGGGAATGGAGGGTCCCTGGTCCCATTCTCCTGTCCAGTGGTTCATCCCCGTGTGTCCCACCTCATCTCTCCCAGTATGTGTCCATTTCCCAGTGTGACTTTCCAGGATTGGGCTTCCTCTCTCCCTCTCTGCCTAGAACGTTTAGGAATAGATGCTCAGCCCTACAATATATCAACTGAAAGTCAGACTCAGAGACTCCATTCCTCCCTGAGAGATGTTTCTTTCTCAAATGACGTTAATAGACATGCACTCATTTTTTTTTAAATTTTGTAACAGTAACCAAATTAATAATGGACTTTTCTTTATCTAGACAGACATGAGCTGAACCCATAGCCCATCTGATGTTCTTATCCACCTGCCAGATGCTTCTATTCAGTGTGCAGTGAAGATCATGAAAGAGAAGAAGCGTTTGAAACAGCTCATGTGTGAATGTTGTCCGAGATAGTCAAAGCCCTCTTGATAACCATGCCCCATTTTCGCCTCTATTGACAGGGCATCACTTAGATAACTGACAGTGTTTTGGGGCGCCTGGGTGGCTCAGTGGGTTAAAGCCGCTGCTTTCGGCTCAGGTCATGATCCCAGGGTCCTGGGATCGAGCCCCACATTGGGCTCTCTGCTCCGCGGAGAGCCTGCTTCCTCCTCTCTCTCCCTGCCTGCCTCTCTTGCCTACTTGTAATCTCTGTCTGTCAAATAAATAAATAAAATCCTTAAAAAAACTGACGGTGTTTTTACTTTTTAGTAGTATGATTTGTAAACTGTTCAAAACCTTAATATTAATCATGTAGTAGATTTTTAAATTATGTTAATCTTTGAATGTATTTGCTCTTTAAGATATCACATAATCAATTAATATCAAAACTGGGGTCACAGTAAGGCCAAATGTCCCATCAGTGTTTGAGGACTGTCAGTGACCAAATGTCAAGTCTTGGTCCCAACATCATTTTCTCACAGAACTGCAGTTTGGCCTGTGAGCAGTAGGGGACACTGAGGGCCTACCTCTGGGTGTGCACAGTGGGGAACTCCTACTTTGTAATTCTTCCAAACTCCAGGGATGGGGCTTTGTTGCCTATGTGTGGTGGTGGGGACTCAGCAGCTGTGCCCCCTCCACCAGGGCAGAGTGCCCAGAGTGTCACTGGTCTGCGAATGTTGTCAGCAGCTGCTTCCTCCCTGGTCCCTCCCTGGGGACAAACTATGAGATTCAAAATCAGACTCTAGTCTGTAAAACAAAACAAAACAAAACAAACAAGCTCACACTTAAGCTCATGCTCAGGATGAAGCAAATTGTCTAGTATAGAAAATGTTCATGTGAACTGCTCTCCTCTTTCAAGCCACTGGAGATAACAAGAGGTTTGGTCACACAGCCCCAGCTTGGCACTCAGGAAAGCTGTGCCCCCACAGCCTGGGATCTCATCCTCCTCACATTATACTCTCACTGCTCAGGAAAAGATGGGCATCAGAGACCTGAATGTGACACATATGACAGTCAGATGATGTGTGTCCTCTTCTGTGAATGTATGTGTCCCCTGGCTGAACTCCTGTTTACATGTATCACCCAGAGCCAGCAAGTGTTCCCTGAGCCTCCTGTGGACACATATCCCCTGTGTTCTCTGTCCTTTGTATCTTTTTCTCTGCTCCACAGTGGTTCACAGGCTTTCCCCGGGCCAGGATAGCACATGTTCTTTTCGATAGAGTTCCACCAAAGGAGGATGCTCCATCAGGGACAGCACATCAGGATCACACTTACAACCTTCCCTGGAAGGTCACTCTCACATGGTGAAAATACAGTCATCAGAGAAGCACGGGAATGAAAGGCTTGATGGCTGTAAGAGGGAAAGCAGAAGTTTGTTCAGGGACCAGTAGGCGCACTGTGAGACTGTGGCTGAAGGTTTCTGCAGGATAGGGGCTCCCAACTAGGCAGCCACCACAGAAAGGAGGCCCTGGGTCTGGGCCACTTGATTCCTATAGGGACAGGGCAGGTGTGTCCTCTTTGGACCTGACTTTCATGCACTTGGACCTGGATGTGGTCCCAGCAGTGGTTTCCTACAGGCCTACCCATGGTAGAAATTAGCATATCAGATATTCTCCCTGTACCAAGGGTCCCAGGCTCTGAGTGCACACAGGGGAACAGCAGGGGAGGATCCCATATGCATGAGCAGCTCCTCCTCTGTGAACCCTGTAGGGAGACGATAAGAGAGGCCTGGGGAAGCACAGCTCTATGTCACTGGACTAAGAAGGGGCTGTGTCACCATGGCCTGGAGCCCTGTCCTCCTCTTGATCCTCTGTCATTGCACAGGTAGAGAAAGTTCCCAGTGCAAGAGGGTGACCCCCAGCCTGAGTCAGATCCCTCTGGCTTGGCTCCTCAACCATACACACCTTATCCCTTCTCTTCATTCTGATGTGTCTGTCTTTGCAGACTCCATGTCCCAGCCTGTGCTGACCCAGCCAACATCCCTCTCTGCATCTGTGGGAGCAACAGCCAGACTCACCTGCACCCTAGGCAGGGACATAAGTGTCAGTGGGAAAAACATGTACTGGTATCAGCGGAAGCCTGGAATCAGCCCTCCCCGGTTTTTCCTGTACTACTACTGAGACTCAGACAAGCAGCTAGGACCTGGGGTCCCCAGTCAAGTCTCTGGATCCAAAGATACCTCCACAAATGCAGCAATTTTGCTCATCTCTGGGCTCCAGCCTGAGGATGAGGCTGACTGTTACTGCCAGGTGTATAACAGTGGTGTTAAGCACAATGACAGACAGAGATGAGAAAGTGAGACAAAAACCCCTCAGGACCAAAGATTTTAAGCTGTTATACTTTTACTGAGGAAGTTAGTAGCTTAACTGATAACAACAGAACAAAAGCCTTTGGATTCTGGTTCAAAATGTTGCCATACCATAACTGTCTCTCAACATTATGTAAAATGTTCATGATGACTCTAAAAACAAAAATTGATGCCAATATTAATAATTTGTAAAATGGAATACAAATATAGCCAGAATGGACAATGCACACCATTCCAAACAATAAAAGAGGGAAGGAGATAAGGTGAAATCCTTGTAGATGCCATCCAGAATACCAGAACACTGCCTAGGAAGGGTGTGTGTGCGTGTGCATGTGTGTGTGCTTGTGTGTGTGTGTTTGTGTGTGTGTCTGTGTGTGTGCATGTACGTGTGAAGGGGGAAACAAAATGGTTATCATGGCCCATGGCTGTGCTTTGTGCCCCAAACTGAGAAGCCCAGTTACAAACATAAGCATATCTCCACTGCAAGGCTATGATTTTATCAGAGAGCAGTGTCAACCCACCAGGACCAGCAGTAAGTCCCATTGGGAGGGACAGATTTTCTTAATCACATTACTCTTAAAATAAGATGGCATTGTTTAATCACCCATGTCAGTAGTTCTTACAGCTCTGCAGACCGACACACATTTTTTCAACCTTTTATTCCTTCATTTTCAGAGCACTGTAAAGTATCCATGATGGTAACAAAATTTTGATAGGGCCACCCTCTTAGAAGTTGCTTGATTTGTATAAAAAATATTAGAAAATGTCTGCGTTTTTTAAAAATGTCAATTCCACTATATTTACTACCATTTTATAGTAGAATACAAGGTACAACAATTCTTTCAAGAATTCTATAATGTTTTGTTTAAGGCTTAAAGAGAGATTCATTTTTTTTAGATTCTATTCACCGTAACAGAATTCATTGCTGTTGCACCACACCCAGTGTTCCTGTACCACACTGCTACAATGCATGCCCTCCATAATACCCACCACCTGGCTCCCCCAACCTCCCACTCCCCCGCCCCTTCAAACATCTCAGGTTATTTTTCAGAGTCCATAGTCTCTCATGGTTCTTCTCCCCCTCCAATTTCCCTCAACTCCCTTCTCCTCTCCATCTCCCCAAGTCCTCTGTGTTATTTGTTATGCTCCGCAAATAAGTGAAACCATATGATAACTGACTGTCTCTGCTTGACTTAGTTCACTCAGCATAATCTCTTTCAGTGCCGTCCATGTTGCTACAAATGTTGGGTATTCATCCTTTCTGATTGAGGCATAATACTCCATAGTGTATATGGACAATATATTCCGTATCCATTCATCCATTGAAGGACATCTTGGTTCTTTCCACAGTTGGTGACCGTGGAATTTGCTGTTATAAATATTGGGATAAAAATGCCCTTCTTTTCACCACATATGAATCTTTGGGGTAAATAACAAGTAGTATAATTTCAGGGTCATAGAGAAGCTCTATTTTGAATTTCTTGAGGAATCTCCACACTGTTCTCCAAAGTGGCTGCACCAACTTGCATTCCCACCAACAGTGTAAGAGTGTTCCCCTTTCTCCACATCATCTCCAACATACGTTGTTTCCTGCCTTGCTAATTTTGGCCATTCTAACTGGTATGAGGCGGTATCTCAATGTGGTCGTAATTTGAATCTCCCTGATGGCTAGTGATGAGGAACATTTTTTCATGTGTCTGATAGCCATTTGTATATCTTCATTGAAGAAGTGTCTGTTCATGTCTTCTGCCCATTTTTGACATGATTATCTGTTTTGTGTGTGTTGATTTTGAGAAGTTCTTTATAGATCCTAGATATCAACCTTTGTCTTTACTGTCATTTGCAAATATCTTCTCCCATTCCGTGGGTTGCCTCTTTGTTTTGTAGACTTTCTTTTGTTGTGCAGAAGCTTTTGATCTTGATGAAGTCCCAAAAGTTCATTTTGACTATTGTTCCCTTTGCCTTTGGAGACATATCTTGAAAAAAGTTACTGTGGCTGATATCAAAGAGGTTACTGCCTATGTTCTCCTCTAGGATTCTGATGGATTCCAGTCACACGTTGAGGTCTTTTATCCATTTTGAGTTTACCTTTGTGTATGGTGTAAGAGAATGGTCGAGTTTCATTCTTCTACATATAGCTATCCAATTTTCCCAGCACCATTTATTGAAGAGACTGTCTTTTTTCCACTGTATATTTTTTCCTGCTTTGTCAAAGATTATTTGACCATAGAGCTGAGGGTCCATATCTGGGCTCTCTACTCTGTTCCACTGGTCTGTGAGTATGTTTTTGTGCCAGTACCATGTTGTCTTGGTGATCACAGCTTTGTAGTAAAGCTTGAAATCAGGTAACATGATGGCGCAAGTTTTATTTTTGGTTTTCAACATTTCCTTAGCAATTCGGGGTCTCTTCTGATTCCATACAAATTTGAGGATTGTGTGCTCCAGCTCTTGATAAATACTGGTGGAATTTTTATCGGAATGGCATTAAAAGTATAGATTGCTCTAGGTATTATAGACATTTTAACAATGTTTATTTTTCCAAGCCAAGATCATGGAATGGTCTTCCATCTTTCTGTGTCTTCTTCCATTTCTTTCACGAGTGTTCTGCAGTTCCTCAAGTACAGATCCTTTACCTCTTTGGTTAGGTTGATTCCCAGGTATCTTATGGATCTTGGTACTATAGTAAATGGAATCGATTCTCTAATTTCCCTTTCTTTCTGTATTTTCATTGTTAGTGTATAAAAAAGCCACTGATTTCTGTACATTGACTATGTATCCTGCCACATTACTGAATTGCTGTATGAGTTCTAGTAGTTTAGGGGTGGAGTCTTTTGGGTTTCCATATAAAGTATCATGTCATCTGCGAAGACAGAGAGTTTGACTTCTTCCTTCCCAATTTGGATACCTTTTATTTCTCTTTGTTGTCTGATTGCTGTTGCTAGGACTTCTAATACTATGTTTACCAAGAGTGGTGAGAGTGGGCATCCTTGTCGTGTTCCTGATCTCAATGGGAAGGCTGTGAGCTTTTTCCCACTAAGGATGATATTTGCTGTGGGTCTTTCATAGATTTATTTTATAAAGTTCAGGAATGTTCCCTCTATCCCTATACTTTGAAGCATTTTAATTAGGAATAGGTGCTGAATTTTGTCAAATGATTTTTCCTGCGTCAATTAAGAGGAACATGCAGTTCATCTCTCTTGTCTTACTTATTTGTTTTATAACATTGATTGATTTGTGAATGTTGAACCATCCTTGTAACCCAGGGATGAATCCCACCTGTTCATGGTAGATGATCTTTCTAATGTGCTGTTGGATCCTGTTTGCTAGGATCTTGTTGAGAATCTTAGCATCCATATTCATCAGTGATATTGGTCTGAAATTCTCCTTTTTGGTGCGGTCTTTGCCTGGTTTGGGGATCAGGGTAATGCTGGCTTCATAAAAAGAGTCTGGAAGTTTTCCTTCTGCTTCAATTTTTTGAAACAGCTTCAGGGGAATAGGTGTTATTTCTTCTATGAAAGTCTGGCAGTATTCCCCAGGGAATCCGTCAGGTCCTGGGCTCTTGTTTTCTGGGAGGTTTTTGGTCACTGCTTCAATCTCGTTACTAGATATTGGTCTATTCGGGTTCTCAGTTTCTTCCTGATTCAATTTGGGGAGTTCATAGTTTTCCAGGAATGAATCCATTTCATCTAGGTTGCTTAACTTATTGGCATATAACTGTTGATAATAACTTGTGATGATTGTTTCTACTTCCTTGGTGTTAGTTGTGATCTCTCCCTTTTCATTCATAATTTTATTAATTTGATCTTTCTCTCTTTTCTTTTGGACCAATGTGGCCAATCGTTTATCGATCTTATTGATCCTTTCAGAAAAAAAGCTTCTAGTTTCATTGATACGTTCTACAGTATCTCTAGTTTCTACCTCATTGATCTTTGCTCTAATCTTGATTATTTGCCTTCTTCCTTGTGTAGTTGCTTTAATTTGTTGTTGATTCTCCAGTTCTTTAAGGAGCAGAGACAGCTGGTGTATTCTGGATTTTTCAATTTTTTTGAGGGACGCTTGGATGGCAATGTATTTCCCCCTTAGGACCGCCTTTGCTGTATCCCATAGGTTTTGGACCAAAGTGTCTTCATTCTCATTGGTTTCCATGAATTGTGTAAGGTGTTCATTGATCTCCTGGTTGATCTAACCATTCTTAAGCAAGGTAGTCTTTACCTTCCAGGTGTTTTAGTTCCTTCCAAACTTGTGATTGAGCTCCAGTTTCAAAGCATTGTGATTTAACAATATGCATGGAATAATCTCAGTCTCCTGGTGTCAGTTGGGTCCTGATTTGTGACCCAGTGTTTGGTCTATTTTGGAGAAGGTTCCATGTGCACTTTAGAAGAATGAGCATTCTGTTGTTTTAGGGTGGAATGTTCTGTATATAACTATGAGGTCCATCTGCTGCAATGTGTCATTCAATGCTCTTGTTTTTTTATTGATTTACTGCTTGGATGATCTGTCTATTACTAGAGAGGCATTTTGAGATCTCCTACTATCAATTTATTCATATCAATATGACTCTTTATCTTGATTAATAGTTTTCTTATGGAATTAGTTGCTCCCATATTGGGGGCCTAGATATTTACAATTGTTAGATCATCTTGGTGGATAGTCCCTTTAAGAATGATGTAGTGCCCTTCTGTATCTCTGACTACTGTCTTTAGTTTATAATCTAATTTATCTGATATGAGAATCGCTTCCCTGGCCTTCTTTTGAGGCCCATTGGCATGAAAGATGCTTCTCCATTCCTTCACTTTCAATATGGGTGTATCCTTAGGTTTGAAATGGGTCTCTTGTAGACAACATATGGATGGGTCCTGCCATTTTATCCAATCTGCAACCCTGTGTCACTTCATGGGCTCGTTTAGGCCATTCACATTGAGAGTGATTATTGATAAATATGTTTTTATTGACATCGTGTTAACTTTGAAGTCTTTCTTTCTGTAACTTGTCTCTATATTTCTGTTCAATGATATTCTTTGGATTTTTCCTTTTTTATAGAACCCACCTTAATATTTCCTGCAGTGTCGGCTTGGTGGTCACATACTCTTTTAAACCTTGCTGGTCTTGGAAACTCTTTATCTCTCCATCCATTTTGAATGTCAGTCTTGCTGGGTAAAGTATTCTTGGGTACATGTTCTTCTCATTTAGTGCCCTGAATATATCTTGCCAGCCCTTTCTGGCTTGCCAGGTTTCTGTGGACATGTCTGACGTTATTTTGATTGGCCTTCCACTGTACGTAAGGAGCTTCTTTTTCCTAGATGCCTTCAAGAGACTTTCTCTACAATTATAATTCCTCATTCTTACTATTAGGTGTCTCAAGGACTTTTGAGAATCTATAATCTTGGGGGGAGACCGTTCTGCCTCTAGTACATGAACGCTGGTTCCATTCGCAAGATTGGGAAAATTTTCATGGAGAACTTCTTCCTTTCCTTCTTTCTAGACTTCTTTCTTTCTCCTCCCTTTCAGGGATTTCAATAATTCTGACCTTGGAATGTTTCAAGGCGTCATTTATTTCCCTAATTCGGTTTTCGTGGCTTCTAATTTCTTTGTTCCAGGCTTCCTCCTGATCCTTTCTCTCTATCTGTTTGTCCTCCAGATCACTAATTCTATCTTCTGTCTCTGTTTCCCTAACTTTTAGGGAATTTAGATTAGATTGGAACTCATTGAGAGCATTGTGAACATCATCCCTGGTGCCTTTCAGTTCTGCCCTAATCAATTCCATTTGGTTACCCATGGCTTCCTCCAACCTAGCTATTGCCTGGATAATTGTTAGCCTGAATTCCCTTTCCAACATATTGTCTATGTCGGTAGCCATTATATCTGTTGCAGAAGGCCCATCCTCTTAATTTTTCTTCTGTTGGGCATTCCTCCTCCTAGTCATTTAGGTGAGGGATGGCTGAACGGTTGTAGCTGGATGTATCAACCATGGTGCAATCAAGGTGCACCCTGGAATGCTTCTGAGCAATCAAGTGCCCCCACCCAAATGAAAGAAAAAAAAAGAGATAAAAAAGAAAAAGAGAGAGAGAGA
>PISX010024357.1:0-27963 GCA_004024625.1 Mellivora capensis
GATTATAATATGTCTCAGTGTAAATCTTTTAGGTTTATTCTACTTGGAGTTAATTTAGCTTCTGTGACAGGCATATTGTTTTTCCTCATATTTGTGAAGTTTTCTTCATTATGTCTTCATATGTCTTCAACTATTCTTTCTTCCTCTCTTTCACTCCTCACCTCCTGGGGCTACTACTATGTATATATAGGTATACTTGATGGTGTTTCACAGGTCTCTGAGACTCTTAATTTTTCTTAATTATCTCTTATTTCTTTCCCTCAGACTGAATAATCTCACTCATTCTTTCTTCTGCCTGCTCAAATCTGCTGTTGAGTGACTCTAGGGGCGTTTTCTTTTGGGTTTTTGGAAATTTCACCTACAGAATTTCAATTTGGTTATTTTTTATAATTTTTGAAATATATTTTACCTCCTTTTGGTGGGATATTACTCTTATACTTGTCTCTAATCTTTTAGTGTAGTACTTTAGCTCTTTGGACATATATAAAATAGCTGAGTTAAAGTATTTCTTTTTCTAGGGTTTCTCAGGGACAATGTCTATTTCTTATGTGTGGTCATAGTTTTTTATTTCTTTTCATGTCTCTTTCTGTTATTATTTTTCTTGTGTTTGATGATGATGATAACTGGGCATTTTAAAGAATAAATGTGGCAAGTCTGGGAATCAAATTATCTCCTCCTACCAGAGATTGCTTTGTTGTTATTAATTGTTCTTGTTTTTATTTGCTTGTTTAATAATTTTTCTGAATTAATTCTGTAAAATCTGTATTATTTGTCATGTGTGGCCCCTAAAGTTATCTCAGTGGTCAGGTAATGATTGAATGGAGATTTTCTTAAATTCCTGAAACCAATAATTCTCCTAGTCTTTGCTGAGATGCTGCTTGTAAGGGCATCCTTATGTTGCTAAACATTCCATCTTAGCCTTCTTTTCCTACCTGCACAGAGCTTCATGGTCAGCCACAGGTGAGAATTTAGGGTCTTCTCAGCTCTGAGTGTGTCTACAACTCTGTGCATGCACATAGCTTTAAACATGCACTTGACCTTCCAAATTCCCAAGACTATATCGAGTTTTTCAGAGCACCCTATGGATATATAATTTTCCATTTTTTAAAAAAGATATTAATTAATTTATTTATTTGAGAGAGAGTGTGAGAGAGCACACACAGGGGGAATGGCAGAAGGAGAGGGAGAAGCAGGCTCCCCACTGATCAGGGAGATAGACATAGGGCATGATCCCAGGACACTGAGATCACCACCTGAGCTGAAAGCAGATGCTTAATCCCCGAGGTACCCAGGTGCCTCTATCATTTTCTCATTTTTACTTTTAAACTTTTTAATTTGCCTATTCTTTGCCCCTGTTTTATTTACAATTTCAGGCAACTAAGAATTTGTACCAAGGGAAGAGGCTATTCATACTAGTTGAATTCCAATTTTGGTCAAAACCCCTCAAAAACCCAACAAAACAAAACAAAACAGAACAAAAACAACTTTGAGAGAGAGAGAGGTTCTCTAGGCAACCACCAGACAAGTCAGGAATGATTATTCTCTGGTAATGGGGCTTTAAAATAATTCCAGCCCCATTCTTTCTCTCTAGTGGCTACTAGGCTGCTGATTTTTATTGTGAACATATGTTATTGGTTTTCAAGGCTACCACAGAGCTGGGGATGGGGGCAGGGTGTGAATAGGGAAAATTAATGTACCATATAATTTGCTGTTCTAATTGAGATTTAGCATTTTTTTTTCATGAATGCATGTGCCCAGATTGCCACAAGTATTTGGTTAATTTCCAGATTTCTGAAAAAAGTTGATTATAACCATTTTACTGGTATTCTCATTGTTTTATGGAGGAGAGAATTTTTGGAGGTCCTTTCTCTACCATTTGACTAACATCCATCATTCATTTTAGTATGGAGAATATTAATTAGGTTGAAAGTTTTTAAAATGTGTGTTTATTGAGCATCTACATGTATTTATCCTAATTTTTCAATTTTTTCCTATTGAATTATTTTATTATTATTTCTTGTGTGTATCAAGGATACTAAACTTTATCACATATGTTCAAATGTTTTCTCCAGATTTTCATTTGTCTTTGAACATCATTTAATGTTTTTTAGTTGAAGGAATTCTTACACAAGTCCTTCATAAATCTAAATGAAATACTAAAGGAATCTTCTAATTCTTTCCAACTTTTCATTTTCAATTTTTTTTAGACTCCTTTGTCTTGCATATTTCTCCAAATTTGATGTGTCTTTGTTACTTTTTTTCTCTACTTTAAGTATTCTCCTGGGAATGATGCCACCAACCCAGTAGCTTTCATTCTTCCCTAAATTGTTGCTGCTTTTTACATCTCTATACCCAGTTCATATGTTTTATGAACTCCTGTTGTATATATCTAAATTCCTCCAAGAGACCATTATCCTCCCAGTCTCTTGGCCTATCAACCTGTAAAATTATCATTGATTTCTCACCATCTAATTTGTCATCAGCCGTATGGGTGAATTTTTTAGTATCTCTACAATGCATAAGACCCATTCTGTCTCAATTGTCACTGCCTTAATCCAGGCTTTTGTTATGTCATCTGAAAGCTTCTTGCCTGAATTTCTTTGCTTTTCTACTTACTAACTCTCTTTCTCTCTGTCTCTTTCTCTCTCACACACACACCCACACTCACTCACTGCTTCCCCCAGAATCATCATTCTCTAAGGCAAATTTTATCCTGCCCCTTTCAAATTTATACTTAGAATCTTTCAAAAGGTGATTTTCTTTTAGAATTCTTTTACTCTCTATATCAGACTATGATCCTATGCAAGGGCAAAGGCCATGATATCTTAATATTTGAAAATATGCCCACTATAGTGCCTGGAGCGTACTAGAAACATAATTAAATTTTAATGAAAGAATTACCAGTAACTTATAAAAATTTATTGAATTTATTAACTGACTTTATATAAATTTGCTTTTTTCATTGAAGTTGTTATTTCATGCTGACTGGAATAATTCTTAGAGTTGATTTATTAAAGCAACATTTGTGAGTTAAGCTTTCCTAACTCTAGTGGAGGCTTAGGTGGTTGACAAGCATGACTTAAAACATAGATTTCCTATCATTTCACAAATTGAGTAGACACCTGATATTACCAAATAAGATACTGAAGTGCTTTTAGTGATAATGAATAAGAGGGAGAAAAGACACTTGTATGTTTTATTAGACAAGATCCCAAAGAGGCAGCTGACAGTATAAAATGCAGCAATTGTAGTGTAGATTTTGCAGAGAAAGCCGTCTTAGATTAAGACATAAAACAGACATTTTAGTAGCAAGTCTTTTAGGAGATCAACAAATTGAATATTCTGAAGCTCTGAACATGTTGTACTTGCAAGCATTATATCCTTTCTCTTCTCATTAAGCAAACATAGCTATGATAGCCAGTCTGCACTTTTTGTTCCCTGGGTAAGCAACTACAAAGACAACCATGAACAATTGTCATAAGGTGTTAATGGAGCCTATTAATTCAAGGAGCAACCAAAAATAATTGCTACTGGAGTGTCAGCAAAATAGTGATATAAAACAAATGTTATGTAATGTTGAAAAAGAAATGTGCAACCAATGATTGACACCCTTATTTTGATGCATTAGCAAGATATATCTGGTAAAATTTGGGGAAGGATTAAGAAACTTGTTATGAATTTGTATTTATAAAATCAGAATTTCTGAACTGGCTCTTTTAAATCATTGTTTAATGACAGGTAAATAAACCTGGAGAAATAAAATGACTTTCTTGGGATAACAAATGGAATAGTTTAAATCATACAAATCCTCAATAGTAATAATTAATATTAATAGAGGAACTTTAATGTTCCAGCAAATAGTTTAAGCACTTGCTATGTATTAGTTTATTTAATCCACAACTTATGAAGTAGATGCTATAATTATCCCATTTTATACATTTGGAAACTAAAGTTGATTAACTTTCCCAAACTTGTGAAATTAATAAATTATCAAGCTGTGATTCATACATAGATAATCTACCCCCAGCTTGTGAATTTTAACCAGTATATTGTCTCTCACCCTCTTTTGTTCAATAACTTCAGATTTAGCGTTATTTTCCTAGCAAAATATTGTATGATTAAATTTTCTGGTGACAAAAATCTTGGACTTGTATGGGCTTTCTGTATTTAGGAATCAAAACTAAGGTATTCTCATAGAATATGTTTATATATAACCTATAAATATTTTCCTTACAGAAAATTAACATACATCTTTCTTTATCCTCAATCTATTGATCTCAGTACTGCCATGGATTTGATGATTCTAGCTTCATTTGCTTTATGATCTTTGGCAAGTAGCCTCATTTCTCTATATTTAAGCTATTTGATTTATTTTTGTGAGGAGGGAACTTTCATATACTATCACATGATATGTCCGACTACAGTGATATATGTCAAACCAGGAGTGAATGGGACATCAAATTAGATCACCTCAATGTGGTAGAGCTACCACAGGAATAAATTCACTTCAGAAGGCAGGAGCTGGAACATTAATGTTATGGCCAGGGAAAATATTCAGAAGTGAAATCAATAGTCAGCATTTCAAAAACTGAACAGAATCTCAGCTAGCTGAACAGACCATGTAATCTAAGAAAAATCTTAAGGTATTCTTCTGTCAGATATACAAATAAATAATCTAATTCAGAAAGGTCAGTTTGCTAGCAGCTGGGCTTCAATTTCTTCATTTTAACATGGAAATAATAGTTCCTATCTTGTTTGAGAGAATTTTAAAATGGAATAAAAATACCTTGCACAATTTCAAAAATATAGTGTCAATTTCAGTGGTTCTCAAATGAAAGCTTTTATAAATGAGCGAGGGCATTTTTGATTGTCCCAATGACCTACAACCATTATTGGATTTTTGTGAGTGGGAACCTGAGATGTTAATATTATGCAATATCCAGAATAAATCTGTACAACTAGGAACTCTTCTACCCCAAACTGCCATTAACTTCTCTGAGAAACACTAGAAGCTAAAGAATTACAGCTACTTTGTTACTAAGAATTCTGTCCTAGAGATGAAAATTCTTTAAATTCCTCTGCCTAAGGTGAGAATTGGTGCTTAATTCTATGATCTGTGATTGTATTCTTTTTCTTCTTTCAACTCTAAGTTGAAGATTCTAAGTATTGAAGACAATTATTCTGTCTCTTTTATTGTTTATCTTCTCTAGTCTAAACAATCCAAGTTCCTGCAGCTGTGTTGCTAATCCTTTTTTGATCTGAAACATCTTGAAAAGCTTGTTATATGCCTTTGTTGTTAAGGTTCTCCATAATGTCTTGTCTGGACTCATTCTAATTTTTCATTGTTTTGCTTAGAATATATGTCCATAAAAATACATTTTTTTAGTACAGTATGCCATCCAGAGTAGTACCTCTACAATATATTGCAACCTTATTGTTTTCTTTGACCTTTAGTTTTAACTGAGTATTATGCAGCATGTATATTGCTGAATTCAATTTGTGTTTATCTGAAGTTTCAATATATATATTCAGACAAAACTGAGTCTTCACATTGTGTAATATGCTGTTCCGAATACTGAGGATTCAGGAATAACATGACGGGGGGAGGAAGATGACTAAACTAATCATCTAAGACTAGTAGCTAATTCTGAGAGTGGTTATCAGGAAAGATTTCTTTGTGGGAAGGATACAAGTTAGTGGAGGAGGCGTAGGATGAGCACATAGGCAAGAAGCTGATTAGCTAGGAGGATAAAAGGACATGTGCAACTGCAATGGGGTTTTGAGATCATGGTGAATATGGAGAGAACACATACATACTTGTTATTTTTAAAACATTCATGCATTACATACATGAGGAATGGGAGCAGAGGCTGGCAGGGTTGAGAGGAGATCATGTTGAGCCTTATGTGCCATTTTAAGGAGTTTGGAAACCATCTGGTTATTTATGAGCAAACACTGAAGCATTTTAAGCAACAAAATGTCATACTCAGTTTCTGGCTGAAGCGTGGGAGGCATTCTGGGGGTGTGGGAACAATATGGAAACCACAAACCCTGTTAGGAATCTCTAGACAAAGTGGTAGAGATTGAGGGCCTAAATAAGTCAATGGATGGGGGATCTGGAGTTGAGAGATGTTTAAGAAGTAGAATCAACAGAATGTGGAAACAGATTGTATGTGGGTGTCAGGAGAGACAGAGAGAGAGAGAGAGCGAGCGATCTAAGAGACTAATATTCTGGCTGGCTGGAGGGTGTTGTATTCCAGAAAAGTAGGGAATGCAGGGGAGGAATGGTTTTAGGGGTATGGAGAAATTGATGAGTTTGCAAAATTTGCAGCTAAGCCTGGAAACCTCCATAGTATGTTTGTACATTTAGGAGTTAGAAGTATAATTCTGACTGCTTTAAAATAGTATATACAAAATAATAATAATAATAATATTAATACAATAGTATATACTAAATTGTACACCTGAAACTAAAATTATACTATATGTTAACTAACTGGAATTTAAAACTTAAAAAAGAGAAGCTATTTCAGAACCCCAGATAAATATATTTGGAAAGTTTATGAGGAAAAAAATAGTATTTACTTGATGGATAGATGGGTATTTCAAAATTAACTATATATCAACATTATTCATTATATTAAAAGAAAATTGCAAGGCAAAATCATATGATTGTAAAAACAGACATGAAAAACATTTGATAAAAATCAGTAGCCATTCAAGGTACAAACATGAAAGACAATATGTACAATAGGAATAGAAGAAAACTTCCTAAGTATGTTAAAGACCTAAAATCAAACCAAACACATCATACAATGTTAAGAAGTAGTAAAGACTGACCCTTTTATATAAAACGTAAATCAAGGATGCTTTCTAGCATCACAATTATTCTACATTGTTTGGCATTCCTAGCTAGTAACAAGTAAATGAAATAAAACTTACAATTAATGGAAAAAATTAATCATCATTATTTAAAGTGATTTGATGGTAAATCTGAGCTCAAATAAAATATATTAAGAAAGCAATAATGAGAATTTAGTAGGGAGCCCAGATACAAGAAAACATTAGTAAAGGAAAAGGTTCATAATTGAAAAAAAGACGAGTTTCTTCACACTAAAAAACAAAATAACTAGAAATACTTTCAATAATTATGTAAACCTATGTTTTAAAAATTATTCAGGGAGATAAAAATAAGAATAAATAACTAGAAATAAATACTATATTCCTAGATCGGAAAACTTAATATCATAAAGATGTGTTCCCTTGCCAAATAAATATATAAATTGAATGCAATTTCAAAGTACCTGATTTAAAACACACACACACTCACATACATTCTCTTGAGCATTTGCATATGCATACAGCACACGTGCACATACAGATACACATGCAATACAAAAATTCCAAAGTTCACCTAGAAAAATAAATGAGAATTTCCAAATGATGTCAAAGTGATTTTTAAAAATATTTTATGGAAGTTTGAACAAGAAGAAAATAACATGGAGATGAGCATCTTTACATAATATGTAGTGGGTCAAGTGACCAAATGCTAACAGCCCTCTGATGTAACAGCCAATAGTACCATATTATACTTCAGGAAATAATTTGGTTTAAAAAAGTGGCATCATCTATCAATTTGAAGATATACTTTTTCAAAATATTTTTTAAAAAGTTTATATTTGCTTTTTGTAATTTTAAATGAGCTCTAAGCAAAATACTCATTCTAAATTTTTGATTATAAATAATTATGTAATAATATTCAAAAGTGATTAGGTCAACATTGGGAATACTTAGTACTTCTTTTCCTGTAAAATAGTCTATACATCACTTAGGTTTGAGTAACTATTAGAAAGTAACCCTTGGTCTTGAACAAACATATGTCTCTCTAATATTGACTACCTAACATAAGTCATTTTTCTAAGCACTGGGGATACTTGAATGTCTATAACAGACCTAACCCCTGTTCTTATACAATGTGCATTTTATAGGGGGGCAGCCACTAAACAATGCTGATAAATGATTTGTGTTTAAGTGCTATGAGGAAAATATAACAAGCAAATGAGAGAAGACTACTGTGGCAGGGGGAACACTTTTAGATCCATGGACTGGAAAGTCCTACCTGAAATGTGGATGTTTAAATCTTAAATGATGTGATGGAATCAGACAGGCAACAGTATGGAGGACTAGTTTCCAAGCAGAGACCACAGGGAGAACCAAGGCCCTGACTGAAAAATTTTGGTATATCTGAAGAACAGTAAAAATGAAAGTCAGGGTGGACCTAGTGTACCTAGTGGTGGGAATGGTATAATATGAGATAAGGACAGAAAAGTGCTGGGCCATGTAAGATATGGTAGGAGGTTTTGATTTTAGTCAAAGTATAATAGGAAACTGCTAGAGTGTTTTAATCAGGGAGATTATATAATCTGATTTTCATTTTTTGAAAGATCACCCTGGTTGCTCTGTGAAGACTGGACTTTGCAGGAAGAGGGTAAATATGGATGTTGGAGACCATTTGGAGACATATCATAGCAGTGATCCAGGCTTGGAATATACCTACACATACATACAGCCTTTAGAAAGAGTGATAGTGGAAGTAATGAAAAGCAGATGGATTAGGGACATATTCTGGAGGTAGAGCCAGTACAACCTGCTGATATATTGAATGCTGGTTGTGGGAAAGTTATTTAACATAAACAACTGGGTGGATGGGATGATAGTATCACTGACTGATGGCAAGGGCCAAGGCAGAAGGAAGTTTATTGCTAGTTTATTTTGAATTTCTCTCCTACAGTGGGTTAAAATCAAGAGTTCATTTTGCCCATGACTGTCTACAGAGACTATTCAAGAGACTTTCCCATTGAAGTTGTTAAAATGTTAACTATTTTGATGTGCTGAGGATTCTTCTCCACAGGCCAAATATTCTCACTTACCTAATGAGCACCTGGTTTTGGGTCTTTTCAACCATCTCTATTGATCTCCTTTGGATAGTTCTAGTTGTCCTTGTCTTTTCTATTTTTTTTTCCATTTTGGTTTTTAACAATTTTATTGAAATGTAATTAATATATAATAAATGGCACATGTTTCAAATGTACAATCTGATGACTTTTGGTATGTATATACACTCCAGAAACCATCATTAAAACAACAAACATTTCTAAACACTTCAGATTTTCTCATGGCCTCTTTCCAGCCCCATTTCCAGGCAGCCACTCATCTGCTTTCTATCACTATTGATTAATTTGAATTTTCTAGAATTTTATATAAATTGAACCATACAACATACCATTTTTTTGTCAAGCTTTCTTTGCTAAGCATAATGTTTTATAAATTTGTCCATGTTTTTACATGCATCTTTTTACATACATGTTTTTAACATACATGTTTGTTCCTTTTTATTTCTGAATAGTATTCTATTATATAGATATAATAATTTATTTATCCATTCACCTGTTAAAAAACATTTGGGTTGTTATCAGTTTTTGGCTGTTACAAAAAGGCAGTTTATGAACATTCATATGCAAGTATTTTTGTAAGCATATGTTTTTATTTATCTTGGATAATTATTTAGGAGTGGAATAGCTGGGTTATATGATAGATATATGTTTAGCTTTTTAAGTAACTGCCAAACTGTTTGCCAACCTGATTGTATCATTTTCCATTTGCCTCAGCACTGTCACCAACTTGCCAAAACTTGGTATGGTCAGACATTTCTTTTTAAAAGTGTGGTGTTAAAAGAGACTCTTAATGTCACAAAACAAACTGAGAGTGGCCCAGGGGAGGGGGGCAGGGAGAGGGTGGTAGGGTTTATGGTGAGTGCTGTGAAGTGTGTAAACCTGACAATTCACAGACCTGTACCCCTGGGGCTAATAATACATTATATGTTTATAAAAAAATTTAAAAAAATTAAATAAATAAAAGTGTGGTGTTGCTAAACACTCACTAAACACAATATTTCACATGTGCTCTAAGGAACAGGGATATCCAATTAAATTTGTGAAATATTTGCTGTCTGGATTGTCTGCTATGTGCCAAGTAGTTTACTAGGACACATCCTTTGTTATTACAGATATTGTATTTCTTTGAATGTAGCCTGAGTAAAGTGGAGTAGAATTCTTACCAGTCACAGCATACTATTTTACCACATTGAACTTCTGTCCAATAAAACCTCTGCATCTATTCTTTTACATTTTTGCTGATGAAACATGTGTTTTTTATCCTTAATTTAGGCGGTACATTTCATAGATGTATTATATTTAATATACTTCAAAAGAGAATTTGTGATGGCTTTTCATGAGGACTCCAAATATACTCACGTAACTAAATTAAGCATACTGATGCTAGAACCAAGCAAGCAAGAGTCATGAGATAGTACTAACAGAGAACCCAGACTAAAGGAAACTGGTAAAAATGAGTTTCTTGATAGCTTAAGTCAAAATAGATATGACAGCTCTTAACAAATTAACAAATGCAAAAAAGCCTGCCAGAAGGTATGAAAACTCAAACTTCTTTGTAATTCAACTCTCAAAGGAAGAAACTGAAGTCCAGGAAAGAAAATAACTGTGCTTCTGGCTCTTTAAATCTGGGTTTTTGTTTGTTAGTTTAGTTTTGTTTTCAGAAAACAGATCCTGAGATTTCACTCATACTAACAGACAGGAGTTAATGGGCATAGATCTAGTTATTTCATTCAGCTAAACATTAGTCTTCCAAGTACAGGTACAAAGTTTTGGCCCCTATTATCTATGGGCACCAACTTGAGATTTCTGAGGCTAGAAAATAGTATTTATGTATTCATGAGAATTACATTTTTTTTAATCCTGTCTTTTTACCCTTTCTGCCTGCACTGCTAAGGGTGTTTGTTTGTCTTAATTTCTTGAATACTAGCCCGTACTTCTTCCAATCCCTCCTCTTCTGTGTACTCTGTAAACTTCTGTTTCAGTGGTTTGGTCAACACTGACATCTCTGTTTCCTGAAATATTTATCCATGCATCCCCCCAAAACAACCTAAGTAGTTACAACCCCCCAAAACAATTCTAACTTATATGGCAGATTCATAGAGAATGTAATCTCAGGAAAGTCATAGTCTCTGTTGGGCATATCTGTGTGTAGAAGGAACAGTGTTTGGTTCTGCGAGAAAAGTTAGAATAGTTCAGTTTAGGTCTCTCCACCCAGTTTTAGTTCCTTATAAAACTACAAATTTGGTAAGCAAGCCAAATTTTTCTTACCACTATTTTGAGAAATCTTTTTATAATATGTCTTTTCTTTAAGTATACAAACATAGTTTAGTGGTTAAGAGCTTAGGTTCTGCAATTAGACTACCTGCCTTTCAATTCTTCTACTCAATGTGTGATGTTCAGTGACACTGATTCATCTCTCTGAAACTAAGTTGCAAATTTCATTGCTGAAATGGGGTTAATAATAATATCAACTGTCGCTTAGGGTTGTTGCAAAGAGTAAATGAGTTAATATATAGAACTACACCTGGCACATAGTAAATGCCATGTTGTTAGGAACTGTTATTTATGTCATGTTCTAACTTCAGCATTGAATAATTTTAAAATTTTCCTTCTCTATTTCCTAAAAACACTCATATGATCAATTATCTATTTATTTGATAGTTCATCATTGAGCATTTCATGTTGCTATGTCAGAATGAACTTTTTTCCCCTAATTTTCCATTGTATTACTTTGAAATATTCCAAATTGGCCCTGTGAATGGTAAAAGGAGTATCACTTAATCTAGTCAAATTAGAAAATGAAGGGTTAAGCAGGAAAACTCAAAAAACCTTCTTGGCACTGTACATCACAGGAACTTAGTCAACATGTACTTTTCTAGTTCCCACTGTACTGATTGCATTTCATTCTCTCTCACGTTCCCAGTACCAGTGCATGGATGTACATTTCTTTCCTGGAAAATAAATATTATAACTCCCTCAAAACATTATCTCCTGCTGAGGATGATCATTTTCAAGGAACCAACTCATTTTTTAACTGGTATTTTCTGTTACCTAGATCTAGCAATTCGTCTCTTTTAACTTGAGTTTACAGATGAATACATAAATTGGAAGGTTTTGGTTTTCTGATAAAAATAAAATCTTAGAAAATCTTTCCTTATGTTTTGCTCCTCCTTAAACTGCCACTATTAGTTCTTTGTATCAGCAAATTACAGTTAAAGAGTATATTCTAAAAAAAGAAATCTAGAGATAAACAGTGGGGGAAAAAATCCATTAATACATGATTAGTTTTCAAAGAAAGATTTCAACTGAATGTTTTATTCTTTTTCTTTATTTTTTTTAAATAATAAAATGGAAAACTAGCTCTGTCAAGGATCCCCAGTCAACCCACATCCAGGTTTGATGATTTCTTAGGAGGACTTATAGGATGCAGGAAGGATATTGTTGTACTTACAGCTATGATTTATTACACTGAAAAGATACAAAGCAAATTCAGCAAAGGGGGGGAAAAAAACCCAAAAAACAAAAAAATGAAAGGAGTAGATTTTAGAAGAAACCATGCTCAAACTTCAAAAGTTCCCTCCTGGTGGGTTCACACAGGGTGGGTTTAACTGCTCCTGCAACAAATTGTAACAACATATATGAAATATTACCTACCAGGGAAGATTGATTGAGCCTAGAAGTTCACAGTTTTTACTTGGAGCTGACCATGTAATCAAACTCTACCTAACATGTACCGAAATTCCAGACTCCCGGAAAGAAGGCAAGTCTTCAGTATAAAACATAATGTTTGTACAAATATTTAAGCACAATGAACTACGTTTATTAATTAGGGAACATGTATTATCAGTCTAGGGAGAGTGTTTACCATTCAAGTTTTTAGATTCCAGCCAAAGATCCATCTTACAAACAAGACTTTCAAGGGATAGTATCTCAGGCCTGCTATGTTAACTGTTTTTTGCCCATGAGTTACATTTAGTACATTTCTAAATCTGTATAATCTTTTGACAACAACTATGCAGCAGGTTTAGGTCCGAAAATAACTGAGAGCAATGTAGATTTTATATTGCCGAAGTAGAAATTAATCTATCCAGTGCCCCTTTAGCTAAAAGAAAAAAATAGTGCCATGATTTTCTCTCTAGACTTCTCAGAGATTGTACAATGATTTAAAAAAAAAAGTAAAATAAAGTATATGTATGGACACAGAAAAGGTGACTAGGGGATAAATAGGGTACTTCACAAAGGATTTGATGTTGATTCTCATTATTAGGAAGCAAGGGGCAGAGTGCTGCCCCAAGTGATGTGGAAGAGACAGATGAGAGTTTATAGGGATGATGCTGACATTCACTAATGAGGTGTTAGGGCAGCTGCAGATGCCAGGGCCAGAGTCACAAAGCCCAGTGACTTACAAACAAAATGAAACAAAACAGCTCCCAACAAAGCTGTTTAAAAGATGAAACCAGGGAATTTTGGGGTTGTCAAGGAGGGTTTCAATATTGCAGAAACCAGTTTAAGAGCTTGTAGTGAATTCTTTCTGTTTCTTGGGTGAACCACAGAAATACATCTAAGATAAAAAACATTTTTCACATAAACGCAGCTAAATACAACAGGCACAGTTAGGAAAAAATTAATTCGGATGCCCAGTGGAGATCAAAGAATACACTTTGTCTGAACATATTTACAAATGTCAGTAGCAACAGATGAGAAAGAAAAACAATACGTGCACATCGCTGCTTTAAAACAAACAAAAAATCTGGCATCTTTGATTTCTTGGCTTTAGTTTAGCAATGGTATAAGGAAGGTACCACTTTTTGATCAGTTCAGTGCAATCATTGTTTAATGCCTATTATTTTTTCATAGGCTATTTAGGAAATACTTAATCTTATTTAATAATTAAGAACATGAATTTTGGAATCAGAGAGACCTTTGTTGAAAACTTAACCTTATTCAGTATGCTAGTGTTGTGACTATTGATGGACAGCATAACTTCCCTATGCCTCATTTTGATCATCTGTAAAATGAAAGTTGTGCTGAAAATTAAATGATCTTTTATGGAAGCTGTTTGTGTGTGTGTGCCAGGTGCCAAGTATCTATTCAATAGATGGTTCATGTTTGTTGCTGTTGCTTCATCATAGCTATAGATATGGTCCCTACACTTAAGGATTTTTTTATGGTGAAACAGACATGTCAATAAATTCTTGAAATGCTTAGTGTGCAGGGATAAAAGTTAATATGAGATGCATAATTGGGCAGCAGCTTAAGATATTACTTTGCCTTTCCAAAGATATTAACTTCCTCTCCAAAGTCTTTTGGAGACTTTGAGAAAAGGAAGAGAAAAGGAAAGGCTGTGGAAAGGAAGTACACTCACTGCAGAGTCTTAAAATTTGCAAGTGAAAATTCTATAGGTGAAGGAGGGAAAGGATATTCCAAGCAGACAGAATTCATGTGCAAATATATGTTTGGGGAATTATAAACTGTTCATTATTTGTAGATTGTAAAATATGAAACCTAGAGGCAGGAAAAGAGACTTAAATGTAAAGGTAAGTGAAACCAAACAAACAAAAATGAACTAATAATCTCCCTGCTTGAAAAAACAAAAACAAAGGAGAATTATATACTGGAAGAATATATAAATAATTGCCAAAAATTTGCTTTTTTTAAAAAAATGAGGCATTTAGGGGCACCTGGGTGGCTCAGTGGGTTAAAGCCTCTGCCTTTGGCTCAGGTCATGATCTGAGGGTTCTGGGATTGAGCCCTGTATTGGCTTTCTGCTCAGCGGGGAGCCTGCTTCCCCCTCTCTCTCTGCCTGCCTCTCTGCCTACTTGTGATCTCTGTCTCCCAAATGAATAAATAAAATCTTTAAAAAAAAAACAACAAAAACCAAAAAATGAAGCATTTAAATTTAATGTAATTAATTTAAGTTAAATTAATTAAATGTAATTAAATTAAATGTTCTTTAATTTTTAAAATTTAAGAAATTTTGAAATTAAATTAAATTAAATGCAATAAAATTAAATTAAATGTACATTTAAATGTAGACATGTTACATGTTATAGTTTTATGTGTTTCGAAAAATGCCTATACTAGTGTGATTCACAGTCCGAATAAGATACAGAATAGAGATACAGAATATTTACAACATGCCATTAAGTTCATTTGGCCTCTTGCAGTCACATGCTATATGTCAAACCCCCTCAGGCTCAGACTTATTTTACCATAGACTAGTTTTGCCCAGTGTAGAGTTGCATATAAACGAAATATGCCAGGCTTCTATATATTAATTAAATCAAATTAATATTATAATATGAATTATTACAATTATATTATTATCATGATATAAATTATTATTATTTTTAAAAGATTTTATTTACTTATTTGACAGAGAGAGACAGAGAGAGAGGGAACACAAGCAGAGGAGTGGGAAAGGAAGAAGCAGGCTTTCTGCTGAGCGGGGAGCCTGATGGGGGGACTCGATCCCAGGACCCCAGGACCATGACTTGAGCCAAAGCAGATACTTAATGACTGAGCTACCCAGGTGCCCCAATATAAAATATTATTAATTAATTAATTATATATAATTTGATATTTACCAAAAGTTATGTGAAATATATATGATTCAAAGATATATGCACCCCTATGTTTATAACAACATTGTTTACAATAGCCAAATTATAGAAACAGCATGTCTTTTAGTTCTTTTTCTTACCTCATTCATGGATAGGGACTTCCAGCAGAATGCTGAGTAGAAGTGTGGAAAATCGACATTCTTGTCTTAATCAAAATCCTAGAAGAATAAACATTTGATATTAGCAACAGATTTATCTTTGGTTGAAGTTCACTTCTATTCCCAGTTTACAGAGAGATTTTATTTTTCATGAATAGGTGTTGAAATTTCTCAAATGTATTTTTCTATATATATTTAAATGATCACATAATTATTTGCTTTTATCCTGTTAATTAGTGGATGATACTAATTTCCAAATATTAAACAAACCTTGCATTCCTGCGATAAGACCTATTTGGCTAAGGTGTATTATGCTTTTTCCATAGTGGTGAATGTGATTTGCTATTTTGATAAAATTTTTTGCATGCGGAAGTATGAAGGAAATTGGCCTATAATTTTCTTATTTCGTAATGACTTAGTATGGTTTTGGTATTAAGATGATGTCATCATAAATGAGTTGGACAATGTTCCTTCTTTCTGTATTTTTGACAGATTTGTGTAAGATCAGTATGACTTTTTAAAATTTTTGATAGAATTCACTAGTAGAGATATCTAAGACTAAATATTTTTATGTGTATGGAATATGATTATATTTTATTTAGGAATATTTTGCTTCTGTTTTTACAGATTAGATCTATTATGTCTTTTTTGTTGTTGTTTTGGTGTTATTTTTTCAAAATTTTAAAAATAAGCTTATGCTAGCAGGTCAAATGGATTAAGAGGCTTCTCCATTTTTATTTTCTGGAATAATTTACATTATAAGAGAGTTTTAAAAGAATATTATTCTGTAAACATTTTAAAGAACTCACCCATTAAGCCATCTGAGCTTAAAATCTATTTGAAACTATTTGAAAATATTTTGGCTATTTCAATAATTAGCCTATTCAGACAATGTATCTTAAATTAATTTGGTCATTTTTTTACATAAAGCCAGCCATTTTACTGAAATTTTTAAATTCCATAGACAGAATTATATATAATATTACAGTATTTTTAAAAATTTCCATTTCAATTCTACAGTTTTGACTTTTAGATTATTGCTGTGTTTTATCAAAACTATAATTCAATGGATAGTAAGATACATTATTAATTTCCATACCATCAAGAAAGAAAACAAAACACTGCCAGGTGAGCTATGATATTGTACTTCTTTCATCATTAATGGTTTTTATTTTATATTTACTGAAAGAGCCCTTTTGAGTTCTTTAGCTTTTTTTTTTTTTTTTAGCATTTATCACTACTGTATATACATCAAATAGGAAAATATAAGTAGAATAGATGGGCCAGGTAATTACTCTTCACATTGAGAACCTTATTCTTCTAAACATCTTTTTATTTTAGAGTCATTTTCATATGTTTTTCAACCCAATATTGTGTTCTGTGCCACCAAGAATACTGATGATTCAACTTTACTTAAAGACCAATGTTTGGTACTTTCTATATTGTGTGACATCTAGAATTAAATTATCTTAGCTTTTGTTTATCTTAGAATATCTTGTTTACTTAATTTTGAAAGCTATTTTCTCTGGATTTTGAATTCTAGATTTACAAGATTTTTATTTTCTTCTATCACTTTAAAGGTGTCATTTAATAGCCATCTAGTTTCCACATCTTCTGTTGGTAAGGTAGCCAACATTCATATAATTGTTTTCCCAGAAGTAAACACCTTTTTCTCTGGTTGCTTTTATCTTTATTTTGTTCTAGTGTAATTAAACTAGTTCTGATTTCTTGAATTTATCCTCGTTGGGATTCACTGAGATTCTTGAATCTGTGGAGTGTTTTTCTTTCTTCAGAGTTGGAGAATTTGTAAAATTCTCTGCCATTGTTTTTTCAAATATTGCCTCAGTCTCATTCTTTCTATATTCTCTTTTTAGAACTATCATTAGGCCTTTTGACTTTGTCTCACATTTCATTATGCTCATCTCCTTTCCCCACCCCTGTGATTTAGTTCGGATATTTTGTGTTGATTTTTCTTCAAATTTGCTACTCCCATCTTCTTCTATGTCCAAACTACTGTTAATCCTGTACAAGGAGTAGATATTATATTTTTTAGCTTTAAAATGTCCATTTGGGGGCACCTGGGTGGCTCAGTCAGTGAAATGTCCAACTCTTGATTTCAATTGAGGTTACGAGATGGGGTTGTAGGTTCAAGTCCCACCTCAGCCTCATGCTCAGCAGGGAATCTGCTTCTCTCCCTCTCCCTCTGCCCCTCCCATAGCTTGAATCACACTTTCTCACTCTCTCTCTCTCTCAAGTAAATAAATAAATCTTTAAACAAAACATCCATTTGATGTTTATAAGCTCAAATTTTTTTGTGGAAATAATGTATTTTTCATATATTTTGTTCACTTACTATTCATTTTCACTGGAGGATTAATTATAGGTATTTTGAAGTCCTTATTTGTTAATTCCATTATCTAGGAACTTTCTGGATCTATCACTAGTGGCTGTTTTAGTTTTTATCAGTTGCCTTTTCTTGCTGCTATCTTGCCTACGTAATTTTTATTGTACAAACACTGTATATATATATATTTTAGAGGCTCTGGGTTATTTTAGCCTTAAGGGTATCAAATTTTGTTCTGACAGTGAGTTAAATTACTGGCAGATCATTTTGATTCTGTCAAAACTTACTTTAGGTTCTCTTTGTAATTTGTAACCCATGCATTTTTTCCTCTTTCCTTTTCACTCTAATAATAAGAAAACTTCTCTCATGGCTTTAAGTTTACTAAGAAATAGTATACATATATCTTACTTTTGAACTATACTCTATTTGGTTGTGTACTTTATTTTTGTTGGCTGAATCCCCCTTCAGATCTGTAGGTGGATAATATGTTAATGCATGTGGTTCATGGTGTTACGGGAAAAAATCAGACCTGTGAGAAACCAAGTGACACTTGGAGAAGTAGGAGAACTCGGGTTTATTTTATGCTGGTGGACCCAGAAGAGATCACACTCAAAATTCTGGGCCCCAGGTAGTTGGGTTACAGAGCTTTTATATGGGAGTAAAGGGGGTCAGGTTCCAGTGCTGACCACTGATAGTGAGTTTAAATTGGGGGAGGGCGTTGCTTTAAGGAGGAATAGCAGTTAGGGCAGAGGTTATTAGGGCAGTTCAGGAAGCTCCTGGTGGGAAGCCTGTCTATAGAAGCAGAAATGTCTGGTTATCTCTTGCTCTAGAGGGGCTTCTGGTTATCTCAGTATTGCTAGTAACTTTTCATCTTCTGGGTCCTGTGGGCCTGGGCCTGCTCAGGGTAATTTTCCTCTTCAATAGAACAACTGTGGCTGTCTAGGAAGCTTTTATCTAATATGGCTTAACAGGTAAGAAATAAAATTTTTTATCCCCATTTTTTTGGCTTTCTGAGAACATTGATCAAATGAAGTATACAGCAAAGTACTATACTACTCACTCCACACTGATATTAGAAACTTTTCATGTGACCACTCCTCTTATACAAGTTTATGTTTGGACCTCTACTCCTAGAATGCAGTGTACTATCTCTAGTTCCCTTCACCTTCTACCCAGTAATTTCTAAGATGTGGACTCTCAAAGTAGGTGTAGAAAGAGCTACTGATCTGAATGAGTTAGACAACCCTTTCCCTACCTTAAATAGTTGTGCCTGAAATGAGCTACAGAGTTACCTCAACTTCCATCATTTTCACAATTTTTTTCCTTATCTAAACATTACCTATTATTTGTCTAATAGTTTCCTTAAATGATCTTTAAATCACCTCACTTTTTATTTTTTAATTTATTTAAAAAAAATTTTAAGGTATTTATTTGAGAGAGAGAAGCAGGGGAAGAGACAGAGGTAGAGGGAGAAGCAAACTCCCGACTGAACAGGGTCAGCTCACTTTTTAAAAAAAATCTGAGCTTGCCCTAAATAATGATGTCAATATTTCTAAACATAGGTTAACTACAAGACATTGTTATCAATATTGTTTAGTTTTCAGCTTTGTAAATACATTTTCATGGGTATTTTAGTGAAAACTTAGGAGAGGCTAAATAATACGTGCTAGCTAAGTGAGATTTGGTAGGTCCAAGTTTTAATTCTTCATTGGCAGTGGAGACGTAAGCAATCTTTGTAAGTTCCAACCCGCAAGTGGATAGCTCATCTTTGCCGAGTTATTTCCAAACGTATCAAGAAGAAAAGGGGTAATGTGTACAGTGTTTATTGTCATTTTGTGATAAAATGTGTATCAAAGGACAGTTGAAGTACATATCTTAATGAATCTGTAATAATTTATAAGAGCTCCAATACCTGGTTTGTTGACATTATAAGACTGAAGGAAATGTTAAATAAGGTGATATATATGAAATCATTATGAAATTTTACATATGTAGTTAATCATTTAGTTAATTTTCAGCTTAACTTACTGTCCTTGTTCCATGAGCTTAACTCTTTTTATAAACTGAAGAAAATAGTCACTCTAGGACAACTCTATCCCATCTCTCCTAATTGAGCTGAAATAAATAAATGGAATTCTAGGACAAGGACAGTAGTAGAAATTTTAAGAAAAAGCAAGCCCTAAACCCATGGTTTGTTTTTCCCTTAAAAAAATAAAAAGAAAAGAGAATGAAAAGAAAAGAAAGGAAAAGAGAAGAAAAACACAATTCTCCTTTAAAACAGGTAAACCACATATACATAGCTATTGACAGTGACGATATGGATTATTGGCCTTATACCAAATTCAAGGTCACAATGGCACTCTCCTCTCCCAGCTATACCTAGGGGAAAAAGTTATTGAGAGGAACAAATAAAGGGAAATTGAATGGTTCTGGGTTAAACTGCTGGAAAGCACTTTAAGGGTTTCCTTTATTTTGCCATTTATTCATGCACAATGGCTTTAGTATTTAAATATGTTCCTTTTTATTGCTGAATCCATTGAGGCAGTGAACTGTATCTTTGTGGGGCTGCTAGTGTGGTGTAAAGGCAGGATTGCTAACCTGGGAACCATAATTTAACCACCACATAGGTATCACCTAGCTGAAGATATTTTGCCTCCATATTAGTATTCAGTGATATATTTAAATTATTTTCCAGCTTCAAGAAATATGCCTTTTCTACTATGGGGTTTTAGTTGAATCTCAAGAATTGGGAATAAATACCAGGAATAAAGAAAAAAAAACAATCACTTGAGGCACTTTGGTAGTCAATAAGTTGACTTTCCTGCCTTTGCTATGTAGTAGGTAATAACAAATTTATAAGCTCTTCACCAATTCCAGGGTTTTTTGTCTGTTTTTGAAGATTGTGTCAAACAGACTCTAAACCCAAAGAATGGTTAGTCATGTATTCAAAGACTAGAAGTACAGAAGGCAAAGGTAATGATGAAGGTTAAACAAAAACCATAATAATGAAAAACATAGGTAACTCAGAATATGTGTGGACTAGGTTAATGCACCAGTGGTGTTGGAGAGTGATGGCTGGATCATCCTGCTTAGATCAGTTTTACTTTGCCACATGGCTCTTGGCTTCAGAGGCTTTTGTGTTTTTGGATATAGCTAAGTTTTACTTTGTTTATTTACCCTTTCACTCATTCATCCAATGTCAATATTTACTTGGTCTTTCAGAGTGCTTTTAGACTTGCTTAGTACTCGGTTTTGATCCATTACATTTTTCCAGCTTGTTCAAATAAAGGAAGGTGGTTGCTAAAGTCTTAAAAGTTGAAGCATTTGACTGGAGTTTTATGGAGTCTTCTCTACATTTCTGGTTCTCTTACCATGTAATCTCTGTGCCCTTCTAAACCATGGTCTAATTTGCTCTAACCAGGTTTTTCAGAATCTATTTCTGACCAGTAATTTGATCTCAGATGTTTAGTATTAAAATGCACTAGCCTGCAATCAAATAGTTGCCTCAACAGAAGGTGAGTGGGATACTTTGATCTTACTGTATTTGTGACTAATGTCTCATGTGAGAACCAGCTTGTTATAACTCCAGTAGAGTGAAAGGTTAGGAATGTGATCCCAATACAGGGAATAAATAGAAGTGCTTTTTCTGTAGTTGCAAAAATATTACTATACTGACACATCAACAGAACAGATGTCATGAGCCTATTTAACAGACATCAAAATAACAGCTCAAGTTCAAAGGCTGTTACAATAAAAATGTTAAAAATACTAACAAACATTTAAAACATGTAGTGTATACTATAATATAAAGAATATGAACTCTTCTACTGCTCATATTTTTTTAATACATCTGAATCTATTTCCTCTTCTTTAAGATGTAAATAATAATTTCAAGTTATACTACAAAGCTGTAGTAATTAGACCAGTATGGTACTGGCACAAATATAGACACATAGACCAATAGAGCAGGATAGAAACAACCGCATTATTATATGGTCAAAATCTTCGAGAAAAGAAGCAAGATTTGAATTTCCCTGGTGGCTAATGATGTTGAACAACTTTTCATATGTCTGTTAGCCATTCATATGTCTTTTTGGAGAAGTGTGTGTTCATGTCTTCTGCCCATTTTTTGACTAGATTATTTGTTTTTTGGGTGTTGAGTTTGAGAAGTTCTTTATAGATCTTGGATACCAGCCTTTTCTCTATAGTGTCGTTTGCAAATATCTTCTCCAATTCCATGGGTTGCCTCTTAGTTTTGCTGACTGTTTCCTTTGCTGTGCAGAAGCTTTTTATCTTGATGAAATCCCAAAAGTTCATTTTTGTTTTTGTTTCCCTTCCCTTTGGAGACATGTCTTGAAAGAAGTTGCTGTGGCTGATGTTGAAGAGGTTATTGCCTATGTTCTCCTCTAGGATTTTGATGGATTCCTGTCTCACATTGAGATCTTTCATCCACTTAGAGATTATCTTTGTGTATGGTGTAAGAGAATGGTCAAGTTTCATTCTTCTGTATATAGCTGTCCAATTTTCCCAGCACCATTTATTGAAGAGACTGTCTTTTTTCCACTGTATATTTTTTCCTGCTTTGTTGAAGGTTAGTTGACCATAGAGTTGAGGATCCATATCTGGGCTCTCTATTCTGTTCTATTGACCTATGTGTCTGTTTTTGTTGTTGTTGTTTTGTTTTTGCCAGTATGATGCTGTCTTAGTGATCACAGCTTTGTAATATAGCTTGAAATCAGGCAACAATATGCCCCAGGTTTGTTTTTCTTTTTCAGCATTTCCTTTGCAAATCAGAGTCTTTTCTGGTTCCATACAAATTTTAGGATTGTTGGTTCCAGCTCTTTGTCAAAATGTCTATGCTGCCCAGAACAATCTACTTTCAATGCCATCCTGATCAAAATACCAATGGCATTTTTCAATGTTTATTCTTCTGATCCAGGAGCATGGAATGTTCTTTCATCTTTTTCTGTCTTCCTTGATTTCTTTCATAAGTGTTGTGTAGTTTCTAGGGTATAGATTATTTATCTCTTTGGTTAGATTTATTCCAAGATATCTTGTGGTTTTCTGGTGCTATTGTAAATGGAATTGATTTCCTAATTTCTTTTTCTACAGTTACATTATTAGTGTATAGGAAAGCAACTGATTTCTGTGCATTCGTTTTGTATCTTGCCACATTACTGAATTGCTCTATGAGTTCTAGTAATTTTGGGGTGGAGTCTTTTGGGTTTTCCACATAAAATACCATGTCATCTGCAAAGAGGTAGAGTTTGACTTCTTTGCCAATTTGAATACCTTTCATTTCTTTTTGTTGTCTGATTGCTAATGTTAGGACTTCTAGTACTATGTTAAACAATAGTGGTGAGAGTGGGCATCCTTGTTGTGTTCCTGATCTCAAAGGAAAAGCTCTCAAATCAAAACCACATTGAGATACCACCTTACACCAGTTAGAATGGCAAAAATCAACAAGGCAGGAAACAACAAATGTTGAAGAAGATGTGGAGAAAAGGGAACATTTTTACACTGTTGGTGGGAGTGCAAGTTGGTATAGCTACTTTGGAAAACAGTATGGAGGTTCTTCAAAAAGTTAAATATAGAACTACCCTTTGATGCAACAATTGCAGTACTGGGTATTTACTCCAAAGACACTAATGTAGAGAAAAGAAGGGGCACATACACCCCAATTTCATAGTAACAATGTACATAATAGCCAAATGCCCTTCAGCAGATGGGTGGATAAAGAAGGTGTGGTCCATATATACAATGCAATATTACTTAGTGATCAGAAAGGATGAATACCCACCATTTGCGTCGACATGCATGGAACCAGAGGGGATTATGCTAAGTGAAATAAGTCAAGCAGAACAAGACAATTATCATATGGCTTCACTCACATGTGGAGTGTAAAGAATACATAGAGGACACCTGAAGCCATAAAAATCCTAGAAGAGAGCACAGGCAGTGAGTGATGTTGGCCATAGCAACATTTTCTAGATATGGCCCCTGAAGCAAGGGAAACAAAAGCAAAAATAAACTTTTTGGACTACATTAAAATAAAAACCTTCGGCAAAGTGAAGAAACAATCAACAAAACTAAAAGACAAGTTACTGAATGGGAGGAGATATTTGCAAATGACATATCTGATAAAGGGTTAATATCCAAAATAAAGAAAGAGTTTATACAACTTAACACCTAAAACCCAAATAACCCAATTAAAAAGGGGCAGAAAATATGAATAGACATTTCTCCAAAGAACACATACAGATGACCAACAAAGACATGAAAAGATGGTCAACATTACTGATCATCAGAGAAATAGAAATCAAAATTGCAATGAGGTATTAGCTCAAACCAGTTAGAATGGTTAAAAAAACAAAACAAAACAGAAGAAATAACATGTGTTGGTGAGGATGTGGAGAAAGGAAACTCTCATGCTCTGTTGTTGGAAACTCAAACTGGTGCAGTACCTGTGGAAAACAGTATGGAGGTTACTAAAAAAAATTAGAATGACCCTACAATCCAGTAAACTCACTACTGGGTATTTACCCAAAGAATACAAAAATACTAATTGAAAAGGATATATGCACCCTTATGTTTATAGCAGCATTATTTACAATAGCCAAAATTATGGAAGCAGCCCAAGTGTACACTAATAGATGAATGGGTAAAGAAAGTGTGGTATGCACATATGATGTAATATTATTCAACCATACAAAGGAATTTAATCTTGCTGTCTGCCACAACAGCATGGATGTATCTAGAGAGTATAATACTAAACAAAATAAGCCAGTCAGAGAAGGGCAAATACCATATGATTTCACTCATTTGTGGAACTTAAGAAACAAAACAAATGAGCAAAGATAAAAAAAAAAGAGTCAAACCAAGAAACAGACTCTTAACTATAGCGAATAAGCTGATGGTTAGCAGAGGGGAGGTAGGTGGGGGAATGGGTGAAATAGGTGTTATTTTTAAAATTACAGTTATTATGATGAGCATTGAGTAATGTATAGATTTGTTGAACTGCTATATAGAAATAATAAAATAAAATATAAATGATAATATTCTACCTCAGAGTGGCTACTAAAGTAGATAAAGCGCAAACACGGAGAAAGCACAATTCCTGATATATAACAGATACTGGAAAATTAGGTGATTGTTATTTAGATAAGTTTATTTGGGGCTAGAAATTGCTGTCAGCCAGTTTCATGGTAGGATTTTGCAATATAAAAATACTATTGCTGGATTACCATTTAGTATCTAAAACTTAAATTATAACCCTAACTCTCATATCAGCTCTATTATTAACTAGCTGTTGAATTTTGGTGAATTCCTGACTTAGTGTCCATATTTATAAAGTGAAGTAATTTCTGTACATATTTACTAAGACTTCATTTATTTCATATTCTGTTATTCAATGAAAAGCAGTAGTTGAAAAGTTTTCAGTACTCCTGTGAACTTCTAGAAAAGAAATTACCTGTGTATAATGGCTGTTAGGCAAACTCCTGCCCAGAATTGGGAGACAAGGCAATCTTTAGAAATTTGTTACTATATGTTGGCTAATTGAATTTAAATAAAAAATTTTTTAAAAATTTCTAAAATACTATAGTTACTCCTGATGCTATCTTTCATAACTTTACCTAACACTACTGCAGGATAGATTTTGATATTTCAAAAATAGATAGGTGGGATAGATTGCCAAGAGGTAATTGACTTCTGATCTTTTGACATTGATAACCTTAAATCATTTACATACATTTGTGTGCCAGAATTCAAAGCAAAAAGAAAAAGAGCAGAAAATGTTGGGTATCTGAACAGTGTGAGATTCAGATAGGAGTATTTGGTTTATTCTTATAGCCTTGCTACTCAAAGTATGTTTCATGGACTTCTTGTATTTGTATCACCTGGGACTTGTTAGTAATGAGAATTTCAGGCCCCTAGGACCTAAAGAATCAGAACCTACACTTTAATATTATCTGCAGGAGATTCTCATGCACATTTAAATTTGAGAAAACACTGTTCTGAAATACTTAAAATTATGTTTTATATGAATTATTGATATTGGGACATACATTGAGAATAAGGAAATATGAGGAATATTAATAGACATCATGATGATAGTTGTTCTTGTAAATGATTGTTGATTTCAAGTACTTTTTTTAACCTCAAGACCAGACCAAGTGTAAATTAACTTTTTTCAGAAAAAGATAATTCCTTTACAAACTATATGTTAAAAGAGGTTATATATAATTACTTTTCAGAAAATGAGATACTCTAAATCAGCATTTAGTATGTTAAAGGTACTCAAGTGACTGGTGAAATGAATTCAAGAGGTAAATATTTCATCATAGCTTACAATTTGTTAAGTGTAACATTACCAATCTTTTAAAATTACTTCACAAAGTAGTCCTAAAGAAGTATTGTTTTTCACTCCTATTGTGTGCCATCTCCCCAGTGAAGTCTTATATGTTTTGCAGTTGTACAAATTAAACATGTACAAATTTATAGTGGATGAGTGTAATACTTCTAGCCAACTCATAGAATTAAGCATTGGAAAGACAGTCTTTTTCACAGAGTATTGCTTACTCTGGCAAGAAAATATTGATTGTAATAAGGTTCATTCAGTCCCAGTATTCTTATAAAAATACCCAGTATCCATAAAAATGTAAATAATTAATTCATTAACTTATTCAATAATAATTATTGCATCATAAGATAAGTGTTAGGCATATACTAAGTGCTGGGAAGGAGAGTAGTGAACGAAATTTCTCAGTCCTTTGCCGTGTTAGTATTTCTAGCCTGTTTATTGGGGGAGATATACATTAATCAATTAAATATAGAATGAATTTATGATTATAACCTGTAATAAGAATTTGCTTTTGTTTTGTTTTAGAGATTTTATTTATTTATTTGACAGAGAGAGACGCAGAGGGAGAGGGAACACAAGCAGGGGGAGCAGGAGAGGGAGAAGCAGGCTTCCTGTCAAGCAGGGAGCCCAATGTAGACTTCCATCCCAGGACCCTGGGATCATGACCTGAGCCAAAGGCAGCTGCTTAATGACTGAGCCACCCAGAAACTATGTAATAAGAATTTCTTTTTCTTTTTTTTTTAATTTTAAATATTTTTATTTATTATTTTGACAGACAGAGATCAGAAGCAGGCAGAGAGGCAGGCAGAGAGAGAGGGAGGAAGCAGGCTCCCTGCTGAGCAGCGAGCCCGATGTGGGACTGAGATCCCTGAGATCATGACCCGAGCCGAAGGCAGAGGCTTAACCCACTGAGCCACCCAGGGGCCCCTGTAATAAGAATTTCTACATGCTGTGAGTCTGGAAAGGCTTTCTGGCAGAAGCAGCGTTGGGAATGAAATAGTAAGGATGAGTAGGAAATCACTAGAATAGGATTACAGGAGGTGGAGCGTGGGAAGGGAATTCCGAATTGAGAGAACAGCATGAACAGAGTCCTGCAGAGAAGGAGGGAATGGATGTTTAAAAAACTGGAAAGCCTTCATAGTTGGAACATTAATAGTAAAGAAGTGCCCTGAGATGGATCTGGAGGGATGGTTAGGCAGAAGACAAATCATGGCCTTAGGAGATAAGATCTTAGGAGGTTTAGGTTTATAAGGATCCCTGTGTAGAATCCTTTGGAGTGAAACCATTGATGGGATTTAAGAGGAGAACATGACAAAAAGAGGATTTTTAATCACATATTTACTTTAAAATTGTACTGACTATGGAGTGGAGAGTGCATTGGCTAGGAGATAGGAAGGTGAAAAGTTCTGGGCAGACCAGTTAGAGCATAGTGACAGTATCCTGGGCAATAACAGATTAAGGTGGTGGTAGAGGTGAAGATAAAAGTGAATAGGTCCAACAAAGCAGGAAAAAATATACAGTGGAAAAAAGACAGTCTCTTCAATAAATGGTGCTGGGAAAATTGGACAGCTATATGTAGAAG
>PISX010024358.1:0-17023 GCA_004024625.1 Mellivora capensis
TTCAGATCAGTTAAATGTGCTTAATTGCTCTCTAAAACCATTTGTTTGAAGGGTTCTACATCTTCTCATCCACACTTGGTATCTTCAGACTCCTTAATTTTGGCAACCTGATGAATATGATTTGGTGTCTTGATTTGCATTTACTTAACTACAAGTGAGACCTACCATCTTCTTTGTTGATCTATTCATATCTTTCGCTCCTTTTTTCATTGGGGTTTCTTTTACTTATTGATTTATATTTTTTAGTTACCTTCTTTTAGTTTGGCTTAAAATCACAAGGATTAGTACCATTTGGCACCTGTCAGCTTGATAAAAATGTCCTTTTTTGGTTAACTTTTCTGTATGGTTTTGTTATGTGTCTCTTCCAAACACTGTATACCTTGATTTCAAAAAGGAAATCTGCTCTGGGGTGCCAGGGTGGCTCAGTTGGTTAAACATCTGACTCTGGCTAAGGTCCTGATCTCAGGATCCTGGGCTCCAGTCCTGCCTCCTCAGGCTACTCCTTCGGTGGGGAGTCTGCTTGTCCCTCTGCCCCTCCTCTGGCTTGTACACACACACACATTCCTTCTCTCTCTCTGTCTCTCTCTCTTTCTCTCTCAAATAAATAATTAAAATCTTAAAAAAAAAAAAAAAAGGAAAATCCAGCCTGATGTTCTTTGTCTTCTAGAAGGTGGGTTTCATTGGCTTATTATTTAACATTTATTATATTTGTTGACATTTGGACTTTAAAACTTTTTTTTTTTTTAAATAAAGATTTTATTTATTTATTTGACAGAGATCACAAGTAGGCAAGAAAGGCAGGCAAGGAGAGAGAGGAGGAAGCAGGCTCTCCGCGGAGAGCCCGATGTGGGGCTCGATCCCAGAACCCCGGGATCATGACCTGAGACGAAAGCAGAGGCTTTAACCCACTGAGCCACCCAGGCGCCCCATGGACTTTAAAACTTTTTACCAGCTTTTCCTTTTAATTTTTTTCCTGCCATTTTATAAATTATAAATCTTTTCTTTCAATTGTTAACTTAAAAATTTTTGACATATATACTTAAATATTTACTTTTATAAAAAAAAAAAGCTCAAAGTTATTTAGTATGCTTCTACTAAATAAGCAAGTAGGTATCAAATGTCCCGTCTTCTTAGTCTCATCTAAAGTTTCAGTTTGACGTGTTGCTTTTTAAGTTTTCCATTTTTAAAAACCCGTCAGTACCTAATACCACTTTTACTGTACTGACAGACCAGAATCTTTAAACAGAAAATTGTGTAGTAAATGTTATGAACAACCTTTGCTTTTAAATGTATGTGATAGATGAATTGTAAAATACAAAATAAAATCTGGGATTTCCTTTCCTGAAATTTTCTGATTGAGTAACCTGAAAGCACTCGTTAAGAAATGATAGATGAAAATAGCAAACATCCTTTAAAAAGCTTTTTTCTTTTTTTAAATAATTAAAAAAAATTTTTATAACCGTATAATGTATTATTAGCCCCAGGGGTTCAGGTCTTTGAATCGCCAGGTTTACATGCTTCATAGCACTCACCATACATAGCACATACCCTCTCCAATGTCCACAACCCCACCACCCTCTTCCAACCCACCTCCCCCCGGGCCACCCTCAGTTTGTTTTGTGAGATTAAGAGTCTCTTATGGTTTGTCTCCCTACCGATCCCATCTTGTTTCATTTATTCTTAAAAAAGCTTTTTTCTTAGGGGGAATTTTGTACATACATAAGTAACCAGTACAATGAACTCTTACACACCAGTCACTCAGCTGCAGTAGTCCTTACTGCCTGTAGCATCTTACTCTGTGCCTCCTGCTTTCCCTGTTACTGTGTTATTTTGAAGCATGTTGTAGACATCATTTTATTTCTTCCATTAATATTTCAGTATGCATCTCTAAGATATAGGAACACTTTTTAAAATTAAAAACATTATTCCTTAATATCTTTAAATATTCAGCAAGCAATCAAATTTCTGAATGCCTGATATATCATAAATGGCTTTTTAAAATGGTTTTAGGAGGCATCTGGGTGGCTTAGTGGGTTGAACCTCTGCCTTCGGCTCGGGTCATGATCTCAGGGTCCTGGGATCGAGTCCTGCATCGGGCTCTCTGCTCAGCAGGGAAGCTGCTTAGCTCCTTTCTCTCTCTGCCTGCCTCTCTGCCTTCTTGTGATCTCTCTCTCTCTCTGCCAAATAAATAAATTCTTTAAAAAAATAATAAAATGGTTTTAGGTTTTTTTTTTTAAAACAGGGTCCAAATGAGGTCCATACATTGTGACTTTACAGTCTATGTTTCCTGCATCCCTTGTCTTTGTTCTTTTTTCTTTCTTAACCATGTTGGTTATCATTTCCCACAGTCTAGATTTTTCTTATCACATTTTTAGGGTGTTCCTCTGTTCTCTGTATTTCCTGTAAATTGGTATTTTACAGACTTCATTGTATCCAAAATTGTCATATACTGCCGGAAAATATTTTCTTATATATTCTTGTCCTACTGTTTCTACTTTTGCAGCTGATTGCCTTCCAGTTCATCTTATAGAATAATTCCAAATTCCCCTTTCCCTTATAAATTCAGTTTTCTGTAGCATTAGTCTCTTGTTCTCTACCTTCACTGATGTTGCCTTTCCTAAAGGTATCACATCATATGTCCCCTAGGATGTAGCGGAAGTATTTATATCGCTGCTTCCATAGGGTAATATTTATCACCCTAATACAGAAACCAAAAATCTTGTCCTTTGAGATTATATGATACAGAATACATCATCCAGCGTCCCTTCTGTTGCCCTCTGCTGTGCTTTCCTTGCCCACTCCTGTGTTGTTAGTTGAGAATTTTTGGCATCTAACCTGGTTTTCCTCTAAACCCTTTTTTCTGCCATTATCATAGGTTATGTCATTATCCAGGTGAAGAACTCACCTAAAGACACTTTAAAGTTTCTTAATATATCTGACTCTGCAGTGGCATCCAAACTCCTTTCTCATAACCTCATTCTAATGAAACCTTGTTATTGATCTCAAGTTTGACAGTCTCTGAAGTGAACAGTTAATTGTACCAATCTCTGATCATGTTCTTCTGTTTTGTTTGTTCATTTGTTTGTTTGTTTGTTTGGTCTTTTATATTGTATTCCTGTGCCCTTGATCCTGTCCCTGTCACCTAGGGCTAACACCTTCCCCCTTTGTTTTTCCCTTGTTTCATTTGTATTAGCTCTGGTAGCTTCAGAATTCTGTCTTAGCTTTTTGTTTGTTTGTTTGTTTGTTCTCCCTCTTTCACTATCAGCAGCTGTCCTGTCTCTTTTCTGCTCTTCACCCTTAAGAATAGCCTCGTGGCCTTGATTTCCTTTTCCTCATTACTCTCTTTTTAAATTCCACTCCCTCCCTCCCCACCCCAGATATTTCTTCGACGTTGGTTTACAAATCAGATCACAGATCACACAAAAGAGTTTATAATACAAGAACTATTACAATGAGAAGTTTTCTTTTTTCTTCTTTCTTCTTTCTTCCCACTTCAGTCCTTTTCTCCAGGAGTTCATTTTAACTGGTAACTTCTTGTAGTTCAATCTTAATTTTGCCTGAGCACTGTTCCCCTCCCCCTTTCCTCAAATTATGCATTTCACATAAGGTGAAGTAGTATATTTAGAACTTGATTTCTTGTTCCAGAAATCATAGGCAGTATTGATTTCTCACTTTCTAGGATTAATGTACTTTTTTCTAGCTTCTCTTTAACTACCCCCTTGCCTTCACCTCTCAGCCTCTAGCACTTACATTTTTATATCAAGATGAACATTTATTTACATTGTGCCTGGGAACCATAATTAACACTTGGGTGCTTTGTAGATGGTTCTAAAGTTGCAAAGCAATGACAGTGCTTATATTATATTGAGGATTGTTACAGAGCCAAGAAGCATGCTATAATTTCATCACCTTTCTTGTCAAGTTTTCTTCCACTGGAGTTGCCTTTTTTCTGCTTTCTTTTAGTTTTCCTTTATCCTCTGTGAGTGTGTTGTATTATGTTGTGTTTTGTATTTGTTTTTAACTCCTTCATGGCAAGCAGCCTAGTACCCACTTTTTTCTGAAGTCTTCCTTCCAATGTCCCCTTGCAGGGCTGAGTGCTTTAGGTCTGCTGCTCACCTGTCTCTCAGCATGTGACTTAACTTCACTATTGTCCAGGGTTGGATCTATCTTCTGGACCTGATGTCATCTTTTTGATTTACTCCTTTGGTTTGGTTGGTATGTTGTATCTTAAGAAAGTGATTTCTGAAATGCTGCTTTTGAGGTAAACTTGGAATATTTAAATATTTGAAATCACTTTATTCTGCTGGGTAAGAATTCTAAGTTGAAAACCATGCATGAGGTTAGAAAATAAAAATAATGACACAAAATGAAAGGAAAACTATCTTTACCCTTCAGTACCTTTCCCTAGTGTTTTGCTAACTTCTTAATTGCTAAATTCAGTGAATTTTTCCCCCTTCTGTTTCTATCTCATTTAACCTCTTCATAGTATTTGACGAATCTTCTCATGACACTCTTTTCTCTTTTCTTTCTTTTTTTTTTTTTTAAAGGAACTTTAGTTTTATTAAGATAGACACAGAAAAGCACACTACTCAGAAGTATATATATAGCACAGTGAATTTTTACAAAGTGAACACTTCCAACTTTTCCCCTGCTTCTTGACCATTTCTTTTCAAGAATCTACTACATTCCTCTTTATGTTCCCCCATTTCTGATAGTTTTAGATAGTTCATAAATGTTTGGACTGCAACAGCTTGGTTTCTAACCCTCTTCTCATCTTGTATACCTTCTGTGTATCTTTATGCTTAATGACTTTAAAAATCTGTAGCAAAAATTACATAATGTTTCCCTTAGCTTTTAGGAATCTAGCTGCGTGTATGATATCCCAATCTGGATGTATCATAGGTAACTCAGGTTCATTACGTGCCAAACTGAATTCATCATTCCTCCAAAGCTATTCTACCATCCTGCTCTGTGAATTGTGATACTGGACACCTACTCTCTCAAATCCTAAACCAGGAAATCATTCTTAATTCCTCATATAGCAAGCTGATTACTATGAATCTTCCTTGAAATTGTCTTATAGGTGCTTCATAGTCCAAATATCTAAAATCTGCTTTCCTTTCAAACTTACTTTTCTCTGCCTTGGTGCTTAGCATTGCTTTCTTTATACCTAGTTGCTCAGTTGGAAATCTCAAATTCATGTTAGATTCCTCAGTTTCCCCAATGTCCAGTTAGTAATAAAGGTAAATCTTTGCAGTAAATCTAGGTTTTACACAGCCCTGTCCTTCCACCATGTATACTCTATTACAGTTACTGTAACACTTTATGTATTGATTTATATCTGTCCACATTATTTCCTTTCTACTCCAGATGAAGAGCTTTTGAGGCAAAAAGTTACATCTTTCTTTTGGAAAATGTTGAACATGTAAATGAACATGAGGTAAGTTGAATGAAGTCAGATGATATACTATGTAAACAGAAAAGTATTAGAATACATTTAGACTAGAAAATTTGGCATGAACAAGTTTAAAATTTCTAGAATTTCTCATAAGCTAACAAAGATGGTACATATCTGTTTTATCTAGGTTTTGGTTGAATTATTCCTAAAATATCTTTGTAAAGAGAGGGGAAATATATAGTGAGCACAGTGTAATGACATTTTATCTTGTTTTGTCAATGATTCATAAAGCAGCACTTTATATTTTACTCTATCACCAGGAAATTTCTTTGACAGTTATGTATTATTGTGGTATATTCTCCAAAATAAACTACATTCTGTGAACATGGGTTTTAAGTGATTTTTTTTCCTACTTTTAATTTTTTATAAATAATAGTGGGGAATAATGGAAACCAATATACACTTAAGGAAAACTAGATTCCAACAAATTAATTAGAATATATTCCAAATATTAGCAGTTAGCAATCAATACAAAAATATTTTATGAAATATATACCAGAGTTGTTTTAAGATTAGCCTGAGGCTGATTAAGACATTTTTAATAGTATATCAAGGAACAATTCTACTCAATGAAAGAGGTGATAGAAGCAAAAACTAAAGGAAATAATAAACCAGAATATGGGTTTTTAGGAAAGGGTCCTCTTACTTGAGATGGAAATGTATCGTAAAGCCAGTTTCTTAAAGTGACAAATAAAAGTAGGTGAGGCTAAAAAATAATTGATACTTCTTGCTGTTACCTTTTTAGCTGTCATTCCTCAAGTGTTAGTTTAGCCTTTGAGGAATGTAGGGATACAGAAAAAGAGGCACTTTAGTTCTGTAGCATTCTACTATTGTAGTTCTCAGTCAGTGTTTCTTTGTCATTACTGTGGGAAATTATATTTGATTAAAAAAATCTTGAGATCTTTTTTTCACAATAGTTGCTGAAAAGTAGATCCAAGTTCTTACTCACTGATGATTTCTGTTTAAGACATAATGTTCCCATTACCATTGATGAGAAACTCAAATTGGACTTTCTCTGCCCTTGTGCAATTCATGTTATGTAACTTTTCTTGGCTGTCCCTATACTTGGATGTTTGATTACATTTTGGGGGAGGTATTGCGTTAGATGTAATTGGCCAAATGTGAACTTTAAAAGTATGTCCGGCAGCCATATATCTGGTAGAAACCAACAAATCTGAAGTAGGAATGAGAAGAGGTAAAGACAACAAAAGTTTGTTTTGATGCTAACAAGTATCTGAGGGAATTGTTTCACATTCTCTATGTTTATTCTAAGAATAGGCATACTTTTGGGGCTCCTGGGTGGCTTAGTCAGTTGAGCCTTCAGCTCAGATTATGAGCCCAGGGTTCTGGGATCAAGCCCCATATGGGGCTCCCTGCTCAGTGAGGAGCCTCCTTCTTCTTCTGCCTCTCCCCCAGGTTGTGTTCCTGTTCTCACTATCTCTTTCTTTGTCAAATGAATAAATAAAATCTTTAAAAAAAAAAAGGCATACTTTAAAAAAAACAGTTTTATTCAGATGTAATTCACATACCATACATTTTGCCCCAACCATACATTTTTGTTTTAAATTGTAGAAGCAGAACTAGAATCTATATGTAAATGAAATAGTGAGAAATTGTGTTTAGATATCATTCCCAACTGCTTTAGTGATAGGTTTTTTGCTTTTCTCAAACTATTCTCCAAGAATTTTCTAGGCTTATTGGGTTAGGATGAGGGATTTGGGAGATGACAACCATTTGTCTTCTAGAATGGTATTGTAGATAAGGAACAGAAGGAAAGTTTTCCGTGTTATATCTGTTCATAACTTTTTTCTTGACTAGTTTCTGTGATTTTTGAGCTAAGAAGATCCAACAGGCTTAAAGAGTGAGAGTCTGTTTTTGTGCTGTGCTTTAATATTTTTGCCTCTTTTATCAGAAACTGCTAGAATTAGTAATCAGACCTTAGGATTAAAAATGGTGAGGGAATATCTTTTGGGGTGCATTTCTTTTCAGAAACAAAGTGCTTTTGTGGGAAATTCTTTTAATTTGAACCTCTGTGGGCTTAAAGATAACATATCTTTTTGACTGGGTTTGCATGTAAGCAGTACTTTGCATAAGTGGAGGATAAGGGAGTCCTGGAAAGGCTACAGTTCCAAGAAAAGATTTATTTACTAAAGTTTTGTTTTTGTTTTTGTTTGACAGTAGGTTATTTAACTTTATAAGTAGTTTCTGCTCTTATCATTAAATGCCATTTTCACATTATTTGATTAATTTATTTGGATTTTTTCCTTATATAGTGTAGAAAAGCTATAAGACCTGCTAAATTGCATCACAGAGATTTACTGTCAGTTCAAAAAAGACAAAGCAGAACGTGATAAGTAAAATTTACCATTTGTTAATCTAAGGAATCTACTAGTTGTAAGTCAGTTGAATTAATTTGGTATATTTATAAGGGTGGTTCCTTAAGTTATTTATTTCAGAGACTTGATTCTGTTGGGAAAGAAGTTGAATATACTAAAAATTACTCTTGAAACCAACATTTTGAGGGGTGCCTGGGTGGCTCAATGGGTTAAAGCTTCTGCCTTCGGCTCAGGTCATGATCTCAGAGTCCTGAGATCGAGCCCCACGTCGGGTTCCCTGCTCAGTGGGCAGCCTGCTTCCTTCTCTCTCTCTGCCTGCCTCTCTGCCTGCTTGTGATTTCTGTCTGTCAAATCAATAAAATCTTAAAAAACAAAAACAAACCCAACATCTTGAGGGGTGTCTGGGTGGCTCAGTTGGTTAGCGGCTGCCTTCGGCTCAGGTCATGATCCCACGGTCCTGATGGGATTTTGACTGGTATTGCATTAAATCTGTATATCAGTTTGGGGAGAACTGACAGATTGGCAAGCTAAAATCTTCTACTAAAACCTAGTCCATAAAAATTATTTAGGTTTTCTTTAATTTTTCTCAAGTTTTATATTTTTCATCTCATGTTAAATTAGAACATCTTTCATCATCTGTATCTCTCCATATTTCATTTTTTGATGCTATCATGGCTAGTATCTTTAAGATTTTATTTTGTAGTTGTTTGTTGTAGGTATGTAGTTTAGAATGTAGATTTTATTATTCTGGTATGTTGAGACCAATAGATCAGGAGATAATTACCATTGATAAGATAATTGTTACATTCAGAGATTCCAATATGAGGAGGAGTTATACCATGCCAAGAAGGGCTGCAAGGAGAAACATCAGGGTCAGTCAGGAGGCAGAGAGCTGGGGGGTGGGGTGGGGAGGTGTGGGGGGGTGGATGGAATGTGGGCAGGAAGCTTTATTGTGGTTTTTGTGGGACACATCAGGTGAAGCCAGGTAAGCATGTTGAGGATTGACTAATCTGAACAATTTCAGTGGTCTCTGGGGCACAGAGGCTTTACCAATTTACATTCCCACTTACAGTGTGCATGGGTTCCCTTTGTCATATCAAAGCATCAGCTTTTTTTTTTTTAGATTTTATTTATTTATTAGTGTGCACGTGAGAGTGTGTGTATGCACACTGCAGGTGGGGAGAGGAGCAGAGGGAGAGACAAGAAGACTTCCTGCTGAATGTGGAGCCCTTTGTGGGGCTCAGTCTCAGGATCCTGAGATCATGACCTGAGCAGAAATCTAGAGTCAGGTGGCTAACCGACTAAGCCCCTCAGGTGCCCCTCAAATCAGCTTCTTATGATCTTTATATTTCCTTGTGCGGTATTTGCTCTACCATTTTCCTTTCCCATTTTTGTCTATTTGTGTCCTCCTTCCATTTTGGTCTTGAACTACTTGATTATTTTAACTTCCTATCCTAAGATCCTAGATCTGTGCTGTCTAATAATAACTACCCACTACATGTGACTATAAAATTTAAAGTAATACAATTAAAAGTTAAACTTCATCTCTCAGTAGTAGTGGCTAAATTTCAAGTATTCTCTAACCGCATGTGTGACAGTTATTGTATTGTACAGTACAGATACAGAGCATTTCCTTTATCTTGGAAAGTTTTGTTGGCATGGTGATCTACATCTTATATTTGTATTATTTTTTTATTGTAACTACTTCATTTTTTGCTTCTCTGAATTAATTTCTTTTTACAGATTTCATCAGGTGATTTTCTTCATTCTTTAAACATCTTTAGATAAGTGCTTATTAAAAAATTAGTATATATTTAAGACACATAGTTTCACGTGAATATTGTTTTATCTTTGCTTCATTTGTACTTATACAGAGCTGTATTCAAATGTTACTGTTTTTCAAAATGTACTTAAAAATTTTTGCATTAACTTTAAAGGAGATTTACCCCCCCTTAATTTTTAGTTGACAGATTGTGTCTTCGATGATTGTTGTTTCCTGGCATTGTTTCATTGTTTATAGGGCATTGTTTCATTGTTTATAGGGCTGTTTCATATTCCTTTCTACAAAAATAAGAAGTTTTCCTCCATCTTGGTACATAAACCATTTATATGCACTGTCCATTATGCACCTTGAAAATAGATCTTTTTAATGATATGCTGCTTTCATAGATAAAATTCTAGAATAATTGTAAACTTAAATCTAATTTCATCATTCCTGAATTGCTTTGAATGTATTAGATGTTGAACAAAGGTTGAACTTTGATTTGTAATCCAATGTGAGATGATATATTTCTTCATTTTCAGTATTAATTGATGTACATTTGTTTTGGTTTAATACTTTATTAATTTTATTTAAATGAAGAAATAGGGTACTTTCTTGTACCTTATGATTTCTCTTTGCTTAATTGTCTGTGAATTGCTAAAATGTAAGAGACAAGGAGGCAAACCATTTCAGTTATGTCAACTGCTATGTCCTTAGCACCTGGAATAGTGCCTAGCCCATCACTGGTGTTGAATTTTGAGGGAGCTCACTTAATAGCATCACTTTCCAGACTGTAGTTCCAAATTGAATAAAAGGGAAATGGCAGGTGAGTGAGTATAAGTAGATATCATTTGTTTTTATTGACAGATCTGTTGGGGACTACAGTTACGCTGTGGAGGAACAAAGGTCCTTAAAGCACTCCAGAGGTAACAAAGTGTGTACAAATAGCCCTGGGATGGCTGTGCCTTTAAAATGTTAAGGCATCATTGAGGAGGCAGAATGCCTCCTTCCAGTTAGCTCTTTAAGATCTGGGGAAGAACCTCTGCTATGTAATCACCCATCGTGACGTCACCAAAGATATGTTATTATTTCTGCTTTAGTGAGACGCTAGTCAATATATTTTTGCATGAATTACTGAATAATTTCGAACCATTAATTAGGTTTTGTTAGTTCTTTTAAAGATTGCTTGTATTGCTGTGGTTTTTGAAATGTATTTAATCCCTATTTTCTGAGATAGCATATCAGTTTTGATCTTTTCAAAGAATCAGATTCTAGTTTCATTCATCTGTTCTAGTTTTTTCTTTCTGTATAATTTATTTCTGCTGTAATTTTTATTATTATTTGCTAGGTTTTGGTCTTGTTTGTTCTTTTTCTGCCTCCTTTAAGTGTATGGTTAGGTTATTTTTCTTGCTTCTTGATGTAGCTTTGTATTGCCATAAACTTGCCTGTTAGATCCACTTTTGTTGCCTCCCAAAGACCCTTAATAAAAAGATAAAGAGCCAATCAGAGATGAAAAACACAATATGTGAAAGAAAAAATACACTTGATAGAATAAATAGCAGGCTAGGTGACGCACAGGAGTGAATTGATGATCTAGAATAAGAGTAATGGAAAGGAACCAAGCTGAGCAAAGGAGAGGAAGGAAAATTCTGCAAATCCAAAATAGTCCTAGGAAACTCAGGGACTCTGTCAAGCACAATGACATTTACATTGTAGGGATCTCACAAGAAGAGAGGGAAAAGGGGCAGAAAATTTGTTTGAAGAAATAATAGCTGAAAACTTCTCTAACTGGGGGAAAGAAGCATATCCAGATCCAGGAGGCACAGAGGTCCCCCCTACCCCAAAGTGAGCCCAAGGAGGTCTTTACCAAGACACATAGTAATTAAAATGCAAAAGTAGCAATAAAGAAAAAAATTTTAAAGCAGCAAGAGAAGACAGTTACATACAAGGCAAACCTCATAAGGGTATCAACAGATTTTTCAACAGAAACTTTGCAGGCCAAAAGAGAGTGACATGATACATTCAGAGTGCTAAAAGGGAAAAATCTGCAGCCAATAATACTCTGTCCAGCAAGGCTATCATTCAGAATAGAAGAAGTGATAAGGTGTTTCTCAGATGAACAAAAACTAAAAGAGTTCCTGACCACTTAAACCAGCCTTCCAAGAAATATCAAAGGGGACTCTGAGTGGGAAGGAAAGACCATGAGTGAGAATATGAAAAGTAAAAAAACACAAAAGCAGTAAAAATAAGTATTTCTATACAAATCAAAGGACTCATAAAGAAATAAAAAGATGTAAAATATAACATGCACCTAAATATACCTAAAACTTTAGAGTAGGGAGGAGGAATAAAGAATGGGTTCAAACTTAAGTGACCATCCACTTCATATAGATTGCTATAGGAAGAAGTTTTTATATGTGAACCTACTGGTAACCACAAATCAAAAACCAGTAATAGGTATGCAAAGAATAAGAAGAAAGGAGTCTAAGTATAGCCCTAAAGAGAGCAAAAGAAGAAAGGATCAGAGAAAATCTATAGAAACACAAAATAGGTAACAAAATGGTAATACATCCATATCAGTATTAATTAATAAAATTAATACCAGTATTAATTTTGAACGTAAATGGACTAAAAACTCCACAATCAAAAGACGTAGGGTGACAGAATGGATAAATGCTGCCTGCAAGAGACTCATCTCAGACTGAAAGATTGAAAATAACAGATTGAAATGAGGGGATGGAGAAACATGTATCATGCAAATGGGTGTCAAAAGAAAGCCAGAGTAGCAACATTTATATAAGATAAAATAGCCTTTAAAACAAAGACTGTAGTGAGACAAAGAGGGACACTATAAAATAATAAAGGGGACAGTCCAACAAGAGAATATAACAATTGTAGGGGCACCTGGGTGGCTCAGTCAGTTAAACATCTGCCTTTGGCTGAGGTCCTAATCCCAGGATCGTAGGATCAAGCCCCATGTCGGGCTCCCTCCTCAGTGGAGACTCTGCTTAACAAAATTGATAAACCTCCAGTCAGACTCATCTAAAGAGAGAGAGAGAGAACACCCAAATAAACATCACTAATCAAAGAGAAATAACAACCAATATCACAGAAATTCAGTTGTAATACAGTTGTAACAGAATATTATGAAAACTTATATGCCAATAATTTGACAACCTAGAAGAAATGGATAAGTTCCTAGAAACCTCTAAGCTATCAAAACTGAAGCAGGAAGAAATAGAAAATTTGAACAGACCAATTACCCGGCAATGAAATTGAATCTGTAATAAAAAAATCTTCCCCCTCCCCCAAAAGCCCAGGACCAGAGGGTTTCACAGGTTGTTATGCCAAACATTTAGAGTTAATACGTATTGTTCTCACACTGTTCCAAAAAACAGAAGAGGAAGGAAAACTTTTTAAAATTCATTCTGTGAGGCCAGTATCACCTTGATACCAAAACCAGATAAAGACATCACACAACGAGAACTACAGAACAGTATCTCTCATGAATATGATGCAGAAATCCTCAACAAAATATTAGGAAGCCCAATCCAACAATACATTGGAAAAATTGTATCTCATGGCCAAATGGGATTTATTCCTGGGGCACAGGGATGGTAAAATATTTACAAAGTAACCAATGTGATGTATCACCTCAGTAAGAGGAAAGATAAAAACCATATGATCATGTCAGTAGACACAGAGAAAGCATTTGACAAAGTATAATATTCATTCATGATAAAAATCCTCTGCAAAATAGGTCTCAACATAATAAGGGCCTTATATGAAAAATCCACAGCATCATTCTCAGTAGTGAAAAACTGAAAGCTTTTCTCCTAAGGTCAGGACAAGGATGCCCACTCTCACCATTTTTATTCAGCGTAGTTCTGGAATTCCTAGACATAGTAGTTAGATAACATAAAGAAATAAAAGGCATCCAAATTGGTAAGGAAGAAGTAAAACTCTTATTCTTTACAGATGACATGATACTATATATAGAACACCCTAAAGACTGCACCAGAAACTGCTAAAACAGATAAAGGAATTCAGTAAAGTCGCAGGATTCAAAATCAATGTACAGAAATCTGTTCCATTCCTATGTGCTAATAGTGAAGCAGTAGTAAGTGCAATTAAGAAAAAATTCCATTTATAATTGCACCAAAACTATCAGAATACCTAGGAATAAACTTAACCAAAGAGGTGGGGACCTGTACTCTGAAAGCCATGAAACACTGATGAAAGAAGCTGAAGATGATGCAAAGAAAGACATTCCATGTTGATGGATTAGAAGAACAAATATTGTTAAGATGTCTATACTACCCGAAGGAATGTATAGATTTAATCCAATCCCTATCAAAATACCAACAGCATTTTTCACAGATCTGGAACAAATTATGGTAAAATTGGCATGGAACCACAGAATAGCGAAAGCAATATTGAAAAAAAGCAAAGCTGGAGGTCTCCCTCTCCCAGATTTTGAATTATACTACAAAGCTATAGTAAGGAAAACAGTATGGTACTGGCATAAAAATAGATATATAGGTCAGTGGAATAGAACAGAAAACCCAGAAATAAACTCACAATTATATGGTCGATTAATCTCTGACAAAGGAGGAAAGAATATACAATGGGAAAAAGGGGTGTCTTCAGCAAATGGTGTTGGTTAACTGGACAGCTACATGCAAAAGAATGAAACTGAACCACTTTCACTATACACAAAAATGAACTGAAAATGGATTAAAGACCTAAATGTGAGACCTGAAACCACAAAATCCTTGAAGAGAGCACAGGCAGTAATTTCTCTGACATCAGCCGAAGCAACATTATTCTATGCACGTCTCCTGAGGCAAAGGAAAGAAAAGCAAAAATAAACTATTGAGACTACATAAAAATAAAAGCTTCTGCACAGCAAAGGGTACAGTCAACAAAACGAGAAGGCAACCTACTGAATGTGAAAAGGTATTTGCAAATTACGTATCTGATAAGGGGTTGGTATCCAAAATATGTAAAGAACCTATACAACTCACCACCCAAAAACCAAATCACCCAATTAAAAAATGGGAAGAAAACATGAACAGACATTTCCCTCAAAAGACATGCAGATGGCCATTAGACCTATGAAAAGATGCTTAACCTATTATCAGGGAAATGCAAATCAAAACTATAATGAGATATCACCTCACCTATTAGACTGTCACATCCTTACCAACATTTATTTTTTGTCTTTTTGATAATAGCCTGTCTGACAGGTGTGCGATAGAATGTGTGCTTTGATTTGCATTTCCTTGATAATTAGTGATGTTCAGCACCTTTTCACGTTCCTGTTGGCTGCCTATATGGCTTCTTTGGCAAAATGTCTATTCAAAGTCAAAGAGCTTCAGTCCATGTTTTCTTCTCCTAATTTTAGGCTTTCAGGTCTTACATTCAAGTTATTAACACATTTTGAATTACTTTTTGTATATGGTGTAAGATAGTGGTCAAGTTTCACTTATTTGTGTGTAATGGATTAGTTTTCCCAGCAACAATTAGTGAAGAAACTGTCCTCCTCCATTTTACATTCTTGCCTCCTTTGTGGTAGGCTAATTGACCATATATGTGTGGGTTTATTTCTGGGCTCTCTGTTTAATTCTACTGATTTGTGTGTCTGTTTTCATACCATACCATACTGCTTCGATTACTATAGCTTTGTAGTGTAGTGTGAAGTCTGGGAGAGTGATGTCTCAGCTTTGTTCTTCTTTCTCAAGATTACTTTAATTATTTGGGGTCTTTCGTTGTTTCATGTAATTTTAGGATTCTTTGTTCTAGTTTTATGAAAATGCCTTTGGTATTATGATGAGGATTGTATTGAGTCTGTAGATTACTTTGGGTAATATGTACATTTTCACATTAATAATGCTTCTAATTTATGAACAATTTTTTTTCTATTTTGTTTTTAATTTCTTTCATCAATGTCTTATACATTTCAAGGACAGAATTCTTATACATACAGACTTTTCAAATTTAATCTTTATAAATTCACTAAATTTAGTTTAAGACTAGACTGGCATATGATATAACTTAATATTCCATGTATACTTGAAGAAGATGTACATTCTGTGTTTGTTGGGTATAGTGTGCTGTAAATGTTTAGCTAGTTAATGTTTTCAGGTCTTCAAAATTCTTATTTTTTTGATCTGTTTTATTTTTGTTAATTCTGGACAGGAATATTAAAATTTCTAGCTATCATAGTCATTTTGCCTATTTCTCTCCTTACCTTTTTGCTTCATGTGACTCGAAACTATTATTATATGCATGTAAGAAGTCTAATATATAAATCTATTGTAGTTTTTTAATGTCCTGTTTTAAGAGATGTCATGAAGATACTCACTTTCAGTTATCCATCTCAGTATCTTTGAATGGTATAAATTGGAGGTCAAGATTTCTTTTTTCCCTTGCCATTTAAAAGTTATTTTACTGAAAAACATTTACTGTAAAGACCAACATTTCTCCACCCAAATGCAGTTGATATATATAAGTTTTAGGTTACCTTATGTGTGGATAGTTTTCTCAACTCTATTTGTTCCTTTGGTCTATTTTTCTGTATTTAAGCCAGTACTGACTTGACAATTACTCTAACTTCATGGTAAAGCTTGATGTCTGGTCATGTGAATCCTCCAAGTCAGCTCTTCTAGATTATTTTGACTCTTGTAATCCTTTGTTTTCCATGTAGATATTAACTTGTAAATTCCCTTAACTGCTAAGATTTTCACTGGGACTGTGTTGAATCTGTAGATTAATTTAGAGAGGAGTTGGTGACTGAAAATATTGAGTTTTCCTGTAGTCTTACATCTGTACTATTCTTCTATTCTTTAGCTGGCCTTTATTTTCTAGCAGTGCTTTATAGTTTTTATTACAGAATTCTTGCAGATATTTCAATAGATTCTTAAATATTTGACTTTTTATTACTATTGTTAATGATACTATTTTTAATCTTCACTTTTTAAATTGCTTCTGGTATAAGGAAGTCAAAACATAAGTTTTGTATATTGATTTTTGTATGCACTATTCTTAATACATTCACTTAGTAATTGTTTTATCTTTAAAATTTTCTGGGGTGCCTGGGTGGCTCAGTGGGTTAAAGCCTCTGCCTTTGGCTCGGGTCGTGATCCCAGGGTCTTGGGATTGAGCCCCATATTGGGATCTCTGCTCGGCGGGGAGCCTGCTTCCTCCTCTCTCTCTCTCTGCCTACCTCTCTGCCTACTTGTGATCTCTGTCTCTCAAATAAATAAATGAAATCTTCAAAAAAAATTTTTTTCTGCATATATATTCATCATCTGTGAATGATAGTTTTTTTACTTCCTCCTTTCTAATCATTATACCTTTTATTTACATTTCTTGCCTTATTGAACTGGGCAGGACCTCCATTAAAATGTTGGGTGGAATCAAAAGAAATGAAATCTTGCCATTTGCAATGACGTGGATGGAACT